>CANXYC010139789.1:0-23248 GCA_948193065.1 Aleurites moluccanus
CAGACAGAGGTTGTCAACAGATCCCTTGGAAATTTATTGCGGTGTTTGGTTGGAGAACATATCAAAGGGTGGGATCAAAAGCTTTGCCAGGCAGAATTTGCTCATAACCATGCTGTGAATCGCAGTACTGGGTTCAGCCCATTTCAGGTGGTTTATTCTACACAACCCCATGGACCACTCGATTTGATGCTTTTGCCTAGCAACACCAAGCTCCATGGGAAAGCTGCAAATTTTGTGCATGAGTTACAGGAGGTCCACAAGATAGTTTTTGACAACCTCAATGCAGCCAATTCTAAATATAAGCTACATGCAGATAAGAAGCGCAGGCATACAGAGTTTGAGGTAGGTGATTTTGTCTGGGCCGTTCTAACCAATGAGCGTTTCTCAGTTGGGGACTACAACAAGCTATCTGCTAAGAAGATTGGTCCTGTGGAGATTATTGAGAAGATTAATCCTAATACCTACCGACTCAAGCTTCCTAGTCACATTTGCACTGCCGATGTGTTCAATATCAAGCACTTGATTCCGTTTCATGGTGACTCATCAGATGACGAGGTAGCTGCCAATTCGAGAGCGAATTTTCTCTACCCAGGGGGGAATGATGCGGGCCAGCAAATAGAGGAGTGGGCTTTACAGTTTTTGGAAAAGCAAGATAGGGCTTTCCGCGCAAGTCGTCTTTAAAAGGCCATAACTTGCAGCACAGGATAAGCCACGGGGCCCATAAGTACTTGTTTCGAAGCTCATTTAGAGATCTCCAACAATGCTCGGGGAACTTAGCACGGCCTAATTTTGACCCCAAAATCATCCGTTTAAAGCCCGAACGGGCCTCTGAAGTTTTATGCGCATTTGTTTCTTTTGTTTTTGTAAGCTGTTTTATTTTTGTTATTTTGGGCTGAAGCTTGTTAAGCCCATTAGGGTTTTATTTTACTTTTAGCCTATAAATAGGCGTGTTTTGTTTGTAAGAGACAGTTTTGGCCAAATAATAAGAAACCCTATTTTCTTCCAGTTTTTGTTTTCCTAGAAAACACAAAGTTGATGCCTATTTCCTGGTATTCCTAGAATCAACAGGTTATAGAAGATTACTTTTTCGGTATTCGTGCGCGAATCAACGGATTTGTAATATTATGTTCATCTTCCATTGATATTCCGCTGCGTCAAAATGGATCATATATGAAAGCTAGAGACGTCTTGGTAAAAAGGTGTTGAGTAAGTGTGCGACCAAGGAATGGGGAGTTAAATGGTGAGGGCTCGGTATCCATTAGGAGTGGTGGTGGTGATGGTGTTTTTGATTTGTGTGGGAGAAGGTGGTGGTCTTAGAGGTTGGATAAGGGACAGTTGTGGTGAAGATTGAGGTGGGCCTAGTAATATTGTTTGAGGTTCATGTGTGGGATGTTGTGGGGATGTTTGAGGTGGATTTATGGGCTGGTGTTAGGATATTTGAAGGTGACTTTCTAGTTTTTGTATTTGAAAGTCCAAATGCTCTATAAATTCTTGTTGTGAAGGTGTGGGTTGATGTATTTGTGTAGAGGTTTCAACCATATAATAAGATGTGCTCTCAAAGACAGGCTCATTGTCTTGATAGTCCCAAGCATTAGATAAAGAACAAGCATCACCACCATATGCATCATAAACTTCATGAGTTGAATAAAAGGTTAAATCCATGGGATAATGACAATAAGCACTAACATTACTAGGAAAATGATAAGCACTAACACTCCCTTCACTTGAACAAGCTCCATAACCATAATACTGAGTAATCTTCATAATAAGACATGATTAATAACCTACAAATCCTAACAAGAGAGCCTTGAAATGATTCAAACAAAACAGATTTGAACTAACCCCAAATAGCCCTAATGCACCTAACCTAACAACAAAAGTTTCAACCAAACGATGAATCCTCCCCTTTAATAGACATCCTCAACCAATAATCTACTCAAGAAAATCACAATATGCAGAATATTTCTACCCACAACAATTACTAGGCAACAACCCATAACAAGCTCAGCAATTACAAGTTGCAAGAGGTGGAATCCTTACCAACCAAGTTTCAACCAAGAGCTCTGATACCAAATGAAGTATTCCAGCCTCTTGGTAAGTTAGTTCCAGAAACTTTGATGCCCAAGAATCAATCTAAAAACTTCCTCCCAAGCTTCAATCTAGAAACCCCCCCCAAATTGCCTTTTAGGATTTCAAATCAGCTGCCACAAATTGAAGGAGTAAATGAACTCCAAATACTATGAAACTTTATAGGTGATCTATTTAGACTATTTGAAGATGATTGGTGATGGTTTCATGAATTATGGATGAGTTTTTGGAGAGACTAATTTTGGGCAGTAGCTTACTTAGCAAAGTCAACCTAAAATGAATATGGGTCGGTTTGGGGATTTTTGTTAGGCAAACAAGCTCCAATCACTCTAGGGTTTTGAGGATGACTTATTTAAGTATGAATAAGGAAGATGGAGAAGGATTCAGGAGGTTGGATTTGGGAAATGGAATTTAGAAGCAATCAGGTCTAAGTGTTTATGGAGACAGATTCGGGTACAATGTAACTTCAAATTTGAACAGAAATTTAGGGCATCGAACCATCATCAAACACAAAAGTATTATTCACTAAACTTAAAGTTAAGAGACTGAATAAAAAGTTTACAGAAGAAAATGCAACGAAATTCTAAAGGTAAGATGCTCAAAACTTGAAAATGAAAAGCTGGTATGAAAGTAAGCTGCTGGAAATTAAAGAACAAGAAAGTAAATGACTTGAATTGAAAAGGAAATAAAAATACTTGTTCATTCATTCATGGTCTGCTTCTTTCCCTTATAATTACAGACTATATAGAGGTTATTACAAGCTTAGGTAGAATAAAACAAAAGGTTCTAACAGCCACATAAAGATGCCATCCGATTTTGGCAAAAACAAGACATGCTTTTACCTTGTCTTGTCAAATCAGGTAAATTCAGCAAAAGTAGGTCCAAATATGATTTTCCTCTCTTTTTGCTTCAACAATTCTGAATATTGAACCCTACCTTAAGCTTTCACATGGTGGAGAGAGGCCAACCCATTTAATTAATTCAAGATAACAAATTGGGCTCATCTCTCTTCTTTCTTCAAGTGGGCTGAAACTCAAGTTGTGAAAGAGGGTGTTGAGCTTCTTCCTTTTGCATAATTAAACTAAGTCTATAAGATGAATAAAAGTTTCCAAAATATATGGGATTGGGCTAAATATTGAGAGTTTGGGCTTAGGGCTTTTACTTGGGCCAAGCCAAGTGGAGTGGAACTTGGGCTTGGGCTTTCATTACTTGGACTTGGGCTTGAGAATACATTAGATTTGTGGGTCATTAATCATGTCTTATTATAAAGATTACTCAAAGTATTATGGTTATGGAGCTTGTTCAAGTGAAGGGAGAGGCATGGGAATACTAAAGATGATGATAATAGGGGTCTCAATATTGACATGCCCGAATTTGATGGAAGCTTGAATCCTAATGAATTTTTGGATTGGTTACATGCAATTGAGAGAGTTTTTGAGTACAAGGAGTATGGGGAGGCGAAGAGGTGTAGGCTAGCCATCCTTAAGTTCAAGGATTATGCATCCTTATGGTGGGAAAACATAAAGAAACAAAGGGATACTTTGGGCAAAGAGAAGGTCCGAACGTGGACTAAACTTAAAAGGCTACTAATGAAGAGATTTGTTCCCAATGAGTACAAACAAGACTTGTATCAAAAGCTTCACTCATTGAAGCAAGACAAGCTGAATGTGCAAGAACACATAAGGGAGTTTGAGATGCTTTTGATCCGGTGTGAAGAAAATGAGCCCAAAGAGCATACCATAGCTTGATTTCTTGGAGGATTATATAGGGACATTGCTAATGTGGTTGAATTGCAAGCATACAATACTCTCCAAGATGTGTGTAAGTTGGCCATTAAGGTTGAGAATCAAAGGGCAGCTTCTAAACTTCCTACCTATAGACCTTTTGTGCCAACTTCCAAACCTATGCAAAAATGGGATTATTCAAACAAGGGGGGTTCTAATGTCATGAAAACCAGCACATCTAATTCCCAAGACAAAGGAAAGACCAAGGAGTTTGGAGCAAAGTTTGCTGCCCCTAGTAGGCCTCCATTACCTAATGCTATTAGTACCACCAACTTCAAGGAAGGTGCTTCAAGTGCCACGGAATTGGCCATTTCCAAGCCAATTGCCCTAATAGGAGAGTAATGACTCTCCAAGAACTTGAAGAAGTGGCTGATGTGTATCAATTGGAGGATGGGCCCGAATTGAATGAAGATGAGATTGAGGGTGTTTTGGCCAAATTGGATGAAGGGGAGTTGTTAGTTTTGAGGAGATCTTTGTATTCCACACTTGGGCAGCTTGATGAACAAGGAGAGAACATATTTCATACCCGTGGCACTATTGGGGGAAAAGTATGCTCCACAATCATTGATAGTGGGAGTGTTGCTAATGTAGCTTCCATCACCCTTGTGGAGAAACTTAGGCTGACCGTTTTACTCCATCCCCACCCCTATAAATTGCAATGGTTGAGCCAAGGTACTGATTTAGAAGTGAGCAAACAAGTCTTAGTAGCATTCTCCATTGGCCAAACTTACCAAGATGAGGTTTTGCGTGAAATAATTCCCATGGATGCTTGTCATTTGTTATTGGGACGTCCTTGGCAGTTTGATAGGTGTGCTAAACATGATGGGAGAAAGAATACTTATACTTTCAAGATGCATGATAAAGTGATCACCTTAACTCCTTTAAGTCCCTCTCAAATTTACAAAGGGATTGTTTCCAAGTCAAAGACCAAGGAAGCTTTATTTTGTAACCAATAACAAGTTGAGAAGGCATTGATCAGGCAAAGAAGTGTCTTGTTATTGCTTGTAGTTAAGGGGACCGAAGGTAAAAATGATAGAATCATCCCACCCAAGATGGAGTCTCTTATGGCAGCATATGGAGATGTCTTTCCAAGTGAATTACCACATGGATTACCTCCATTGAGGGGTATAGAGCACCAAATTGATCTTGTTCCAGGAGCGGTCCTCCCTAATAGACCAGCTTATAGGTGCAATCTGGAAGAAACTAAAGAGTTACAAAGACTTGGATGAATGATATTTGAATTTTCTTTTTCTTACTTTACCATTTATATGTTCTTCTTGATTTCTTTAATTTAATGCATGAATTCTTCAATATAGTTTATTTCCCTTATTTTTCTTTCATTTTTAGTTCATTTAATGCTTCTTGAAGTTTTATTTTATTGTTTCCTGCACCATTTGAAATTCAAAATCATATTACTTATCAACTCTTCTTCCTCACTTCTTCTTCTCTCTCCAAAACGGATTTCCTAAGCCTAGCTACTGCCACTTTTTAAACTTCTTCAATAATTCAAATTAATACTCCCAAATACTCTCCCACACCATTATAAGACCTAATCTAAATTTTCAAACTGATTGGAGTTCATTTACTCCACCAATTAAAGAACACATCTTCAAAACCCATTTCAACAAACCCTAGCCCTATTTACTGTCCCATCTTTCACCTTTTCCTAAAACACCTCCATAATTCTCAAAACTAACATCAATTATCTTTTAATACCTTAAATAGAGTTCCTATAAAATTTCATTGGATTTGGAAATCATTTGAAACACAAACACATGAAAACCCAAACCAATCTCATTTTAAGACCTCATACAACCTCCCAATCTGCCTAGATTTTTACCTTTTCCTTAAACACCTTTATAATTCATAAAACCACCACCAATCATCTCTAAATAGTCTAATTAGAAGCCCAATTAAATTTCATAGAATTTGGAGTTCATTTGATACTCCAATTAGAGGACCAATTCTCAAACCCTAGAAACTCAATTTGGGGATTTTCTTGATTGAAGCTTTGGAAGGACATTTTTGGGCTTTATCCTTGGGCATTAGAGTTGCTAGAATTTAATTACTAAGAGGCTGATATTCATCATCAGTACTGCAAGAATTCCTTGAACTAAGCAATTACTACTGATGCTACTGATCCAATATTTAATGAAACTATTTGATAACTGTAACATATTTTCAGAGTATTACATTCTACCCCCCTTCAAATAAATTCATCCTCAAATTTAAAATTAATACGTATCTCATTGCTGAAACAGAAATGAATATTTTGCATACATGTCTCGTTTACTTTCCCACGTGCATTCTTCCATCGATTGGTTTCTCCAAAATACTTTAACTATAGGGATCCCCTTATTGCGTAATTGTTTGACTTAATAATCCACAATCTCTATCGGTACCTCCTCGAATGTTAAATCTTCAGGTACATATTTTAGAAGCATGGATATGTGGATCACCGGATGCATGTGACTTAGATTAGGTGAAAGTGCTAATGGGTATGCAATATTTCTGATCTTCTCAAGGATCTCGAATGACCCAATATATCTATGTGACAGTTTCTGTGACTGAAGGCAGTCTTTATTTGTTCTTTAATAGTAGACAATTTTTCCATTGTCTCTTTAATTAACTCAGGGCCTTCCAATTGCCCACCCAACAAACTAGAGACTAACATTTCTTGCCATACAGTGCTTCATAAGGAGCCATCCCAGTAGATGAATGATAACTGTTGTTGTAGGAGAACTAAATCAATAGCATATATTGATCCTAATTACCTTTGAAATTCAAAACACATAACCGAAGCATGTCCTCCAATGTCTGAATAGTCCGTTCTGATTGCCCATCTGTCTAAGGGTGAAAAGGTGTGCTGAATCGTAACTGTGTACCCAATGCTTCCTGGAATTTCTGCCAAAACCTCAAAGTCAACTGTGTCCCTCTATCTAAAATAATCACTAGTGACACTCTATGAAATCATACAATTTTATCAACATACAGCTGGGCGTATTGTACTACAGTATAACTAGTCTTCACATTAAGAAAATGGGCAGACTTTATTTGTCGATCCACTATTACCCAAATAAAATCATAACCTCGTGAAGTTTTCGGTAAACCAACCACAAAATCTATGGTGACTTGCTCCCATTTTCACTCTGGTAACTCTATTTCCTGCAACAAACCAGGATGGCTTGTGGTGTTCAAACTTAACCTGCTGACAGGCTAAGCAAGAAGACACAAACTTAGCTACATCTCTTTTCATATTAGGCCACCAGTAGAACTCCTTTAGATTATGGTACATCTTTGAAATTCCAGGATAAACACTATAGTAGGTATAATGGGCTTTTTTCATATTCCACTCCCGTAATCCATCAATATCGGGTACACACAGTCATTTTCCACACCTTAATATTCCATTCTCAACTCTAAACTCTAAGGCCTTGCCAAATTGAACATCCTTTTTTAACTTCAGAAAATAAGGATCCCTATCTTGTGCTGCCTTAATATCATCAATCAATGTTGGCTTAACCTGAAATTGGACTATCAGATCCTGGTTTCGATCCTGGGTTCCCAATTCTAACTCAATTCCCATATCAATTAATTCTTTCTTCTCACAGATCAATGGCCTTCTTGTATCAGAAATATGAGCTAGACTTTCCATTGATTTCCAGCTCAAAGCATTCGCTACAACATTGGCTTTACCCAAATGATATAATATCTCATAGTCATAATCTTTTAGCAATTCAACCCATCTTTGTTGCCAAAGATTTAAATCCTTCTGCTGCAGAATATATTGTAGGCTTTTATGATTAGTATAAATCTCACATTTGCCCCATATAAATAATGCCTCCAGATCTTCAATGCAAAAATCATTGCAGCCATTTCCAAATCATGTGTCGGATAATTCATCTCATGCTTCTTTAATTGTCATAAAGCATAAGTAATAACCTTCTTATTCTGTATAAGAACACAACCCAATCCGACTCCGAATGCATCACAATACACTATAAATTTATCAATCTCTGTTGGCAAGGTGTTATCGAAGCAGTTGTGAGACATGACTTCAAAGTCTGAAAACTCTTTTCACAATCATCTATTGTAATACCCTAGAAAATGCTATCATAATTGAACAATAGTATAATCAGTTATTGGTCTGGGAACATCGAAATAACCAAAGATAATTTTTGAAACACAGTTAGAATGCATTTGTGATACTGTTCCGAAAAATATCGATGTTAATTACACTGCCCGGAGAAATAGTAGTCCGGTTGACAGATGAATTTCTGATTTAGACCAGGGGTAAAGAATCATATATTTATATGTGAAATTTTGGTGAAAAATGTTTAGGAACACTGAAAATTTAAATAATGGCAAAATCATAAATAAGTTGAACTTTAAGGGTATAGTGGGAAATCAACTGTCTGAGTTTTAGAATGACTCTGAAAGTATTTTTATAATAAAGTACAGATAAAAAGAAGTTATTTCAGTTCCCACTTTTAAATCTAATTCTCAACAGAATTGTCAGAATAAATTACAGAAGGAAGTAGGGTGAAAGTATGATTATTGAAAAGTTTAAGGGCCTAAAAGTAATTTGCCATTTTTCCTCAGTATATAAGCATGCCTTAGAAATATTTTGGCCATTTTTCTCTTCTTCTTCCCTTGTTGGCTGAAACTCTCTCTTCATTTCTCCACCAAAATTTTCTTGCAAAATCAAAGAAAAACCTAAAGAAAACCTTGAATCAACCATTAATCCTTTGATTTCCAATCTTGATTTTCTTGGAAAATCAAAGAATTTCAAGAACCAAACCTTAAAGGATTTTGGGTGGATTCTTCAACCAAGGTAAAGAATTGATTTCTTTGGTTTTATGATTGACTTAGGTGTATTAGATGATAAAATAGATGGGTATTGTGTTTAATTGCATCAATTGATGCATTTGATAAGTTTTCCCCAATTTTCCAAATCCTAGTTCAAGTTGTATGATTTGGCTATTTGAATTAGTGTTAGTTAATGTTAATTAAAGTTAGAATATGTTAATTTGGAGACTAATGAATGGTTAATTTGTGATTGGTTTGATGTAGAACATAAAGATTTGGAAAGTTGCCATTTTTAACTTCTTTGAAGAAATTGGTGGAAAATCAATTTTGCTAGGTGATTTGAAGTGTGAGGTATGTTTAATATGCATCATTTAACATGTCTAATGCATTGAAATGTTGAATGGAAACCTTCCCCAAAAATCCCATCTTGGCCGAACCATGTGTACTATTCATCCCTTTGAAAATTTGCTTGGTTTTCTTCTTAATTCTCATGTCCATTTGATCCTTTGAATGATGGTAATTGTTGGATATCTATTGTTTATTGAGTTGCTTTGATTGTGGACTTATTATTGATAACATGGGCAATGTCAATGTTGCACCATAACCTAGCCAATTTGTCTATCCATTGTTGTACACCAAGTGTTTGTTGAAATGCCTAGTTCAAAATCCATAGACCTACCATTTGAATGCCATCATCGCCAGCGACATTGGCATGCCAATTGAGCCAACTTCTTGACTTGATTTGTCCAACTTTTGATTCATCTCAATGTTAATTGTTAATCGCAATACTACTGTTTATTGATTCATCTTTTGCATATCCATTATTGATTTGCAGTCTCATTTGATTAGATTCACGAGTTACTGCTATTTGATGAGATTGTCATTGTATATTGATATTAATTGACTTGTTCCATATTCTTATTGATTCCAATGAGATTTGACAGAGCTGCCTCTCCGACGGGATAGTGGGTATATACTGTCGGCAATATGCACATTGTATAATGATACTCTAGCTGGGAAGGGTTAACAGTTCTAGCCATAAGACCTGATTAGTCTTATATTTATTGATACATGATTGATACATGTGATATGAGTTTCATGGCCCTTCATCTATCTTATCCATGTGATATATTTTTCATTGACCTGATTATTGATTCTATAGTCATCTACTGTATTCTGATCCCTTATTCAGATATTGTTGAGCAGATTGATATTATTTGTTTATCTGCCTATTATTTATTGATATTCCAGTATTTTCTTCTGGTCGATGCATATTAGATTCACTGAGTATTTTTATACTCACCCTTTCATTATTTCCCCTTTCCAAGTGTAGAGTAGGAGGCAGAAATCCCAACTTTTGGTTCCCTATGGATTCTTGCAGTATCAGTAGTGACAATGTAATTATTTTTAACACTGTATTTTGTATGTATTCTATAGGTACTCCATGGATTGTAAAATGACATAGCTAGACTATAGTTATGTATGTATGGCATATTATGGAGTATAATTAATGTTATGGCATGTGATGATGGTAATTACAACCAATTGTAGAATGAATTACAGACAAATTATAGAATGCCAAAATGGAACTTAATTGAGTAATTGATTAATTAATTGATAGTATTTGATAATTGTATGTGATACTGGATTCTACAGTTGTCGGTCGCCTTTGGCATCTCCCACATCCTAGGACCGTTATGTTCTAAAATCGGGATGTGATATCTATCCACTGGAACTTCTCCTGTTTCCTGGTCAGTCTGGTCAATGGAGCAGCTATCTTTGAAAAATCTTTCACAAACCGCCTATAATATATAGCCATACCAAGAAAACTGTGTATCTCCGTAATATTGGTAGGCCGGAGCCAATTAGCAACAGCTTCAAATTTATGAGAATCTACCTTAATACCCTCCTTACAAATCACATGTCCCATAAAACATACTTCAGTTAGCCAAAACTGACATTTCAACAATTTAGCTTATAACTGATGCTCTCGTAGTGTCTACAATATTGTTCTCAGATGCTCTGCATGTTCTTCTTCACTCTTAGAATAAATAAGTATGTCATTAATAAACACAATGACAAACTTATCCAAATAAGGTTTAAAGACCCGGTTCATCAAATCCATAAATGCTGATGAAGCATTTGTTAACCCAAAGGCAACACCAAGAATTCATAGTGTCCATACTGGGTTCTAAAAGCTGTTTTGGGCATATCTTCTTTCTTAATCCATAACTGATGATACCCAGATCTCAAATCAATCTTAGAAAAATGACTGACACTCTGTAACTGATCAAATAAATCACAATCCATGACAGAAGATACTTATTCTTAATAGTCATCTTAGTTAGTTGTCTATAGTCAATACACATCCGTAAGGAGCCATCATTCTTTTTAACAAATAATACTGGAGCACTCCAAGAAGAACTACTCAGTCTGATAAATCCCTTATCCAATAATTCCTATAATTACACCGTTAACTCCTTCGATTCTGTAGGTGCCATTCTGTAGGAAGGAATGGATATCAAGTCCATGCCGGGATACACTTCAATTTCAAACTCAATCTCCCTTTCTGAGGGTAGCCCTGGCAAATCTTCTGGGAAAACTTCAGGAAATTCTCTGACAATAAGGATCTAATCAATTCCTGTTGGAACCTTTTGAACATCTATCGCATGTGCCAAGTAAGCAGAATAATCCTTCCTTAACATCTTTATAGCCCGGATAACTGAAAATAAGATTGATACCATTTTCATATCTATCACCCTGGTATTCAAATTCTGCTTGTCCTTCTGGCTTAAATTTAATCTTTTTTTCATAACAATCAATTACTGCACGATGAGCTGTTAACCAATCCATTCCCAATATAACATCAAGCTCAAGCACAGGTAATTCTACCAAATTAGCATGCAGAATATTATTCTCAATTTCTACTTCACAACCAGGATAATAATATCCCACATACATGTGAATATTTATAATGGAATTATCATTAGTTGCCTTTCCATTTTCAATTTAGGTGCAAACATTGGTGATACAAATGAATGTGTAGCACCCGAATCAAACAATACTTGTGTTATTTCATTATGTATTAAGATCATACCTATCACTGTATTATCTGCTCTTTGGGCTTCCTGGGTGTTCACTGCAAATACTAGCCCCTGCCTTCTCCCTGCAAGAGCCTGACTGCTACTCTGAATTTGCCCTCTGCCTCTGCTTCTACCTATAACCTCTCTATTATCATTCCGACTTATTTGAATTGTCGGCTGTGATACTGTTGTAGTAGGCTGCCGCTCACTCCACATTGGGCAATTCTTAATAAAATGCCCCTATTGACCATATTTGAGGCAGGCACCGGACTGTCATCTACATTCCCCACCATGCTTCTTACCACAGAAACCACATACTGGCATACTAGACATTTGTGTCGTAGGCCTAGATGAACCTTGAGAAAAAACAGAAGCTGACTATGCTGGAGCACCTCTACTATGACTCCTCCTCCTCTGACTACCTGACTGTGATCTCTGCTCCATTCTGTATAATGTCTCTGTCTGCCTCTGCTGAGAACTTCCCTCTCCTCTTCTGATCTATACAATGGATCCCCTTTTCTCTTATGTTCTCTCTTTGCCCTCTCTGACTTATACTTCTTTTCCATCTAATTGGCTTTATCAATAATCGTAGACAGAGAAGTGATTTTTTTTAGATAACAGAGCATTATGCAATGATGCATGTAGTCCCCTTCTGAACCTATTAATAAGATCAATCAATGTCAGCTTTACCCGAAACTGGGCTATTAGAGCCTGGTTTCGATCTTGTGATCCTAATTCCAATTCAATTCTCATATCAATCACTTCTTTTATCTCCCGAATCAATGGTCTTCTTGTATTAATAATGTGGGCTAGACTACCTATTGACTTCATGCTTAAAGCATTTGCCACAATATTGGCTTTAATCGGGTGATACAATATCTCACAATCATAATTCTGTAATAATTCAACCCATCTCCACTGCTGCAGGTTCAAATCTTTCTATTGCAGAATATACTATAGGCTTTACTGATTCGTATAGATCTCACATTTAACTTCATACAAGTAATGCCTCCAAATCTTCAATGCAAAAACTACTGCAACCATTTCTAGGTCTTGTGTCGGATAATTCATCTCATGTTTCTTCAATTATCGTGAAGCATAAGCAAAAACTCTCTTATTCTGCATTAGCACACAGCCTAGTCCGATTCTAAATGCATCACAATATACAGTGAACTTATCTGTTTCCATTGGTAAGGCTAACACTAGAGCAGTTGTAAGACAAGACTTCAGTGTCTGAGAACTCTTTTCACACTCATCAGTCCATTGAAACTTCTCCTATTTCCTAGTCAGTCTGGTCAATGGAGTAGCAATCTTTGAGAAATCCTTCATAAATTGCCAATAATAACTAGCCATACCAAGAAAACTGTGTATCTTAATAATATTAGTTGGTCATGGCCAATTAGTAATGATTTCTACCTTCTGAGGATCCACCTTTATACCCTTCTTGCTAACAACATGGCCCAAGAAACATATTTTAGTAAGCCAAAAATGGCACTTTGATAGTTTAACATATAATATGTGCTCCCGCAGTGTCTATAGTACCGTTCTCAAATGCTCTGCATGCTCTTCATCACTCTTAGAATTAAAAAGAATGTTATCGATAACACTATGACAAACTTATCCAAATATGACTTGAAGACTCGGTTCATTAAATCCATAAATGTCGTAGGAGCATTCGTTAACCAAAATGGCAACACCAGAAATTCATAGTGTCCATACCAAATTCTAAAAGCTATCTTGGGTACATCTTCCTTCTTAATTCCCAACTGATGATACCCAGACCTCAAATTAGTCTTGGAAAAATGGCTTGCACCTTGCAATTGATCAAATAAATCATCAATCCATGGCAGATGATATTTATTCTTAACAAAAACTTTATTCAACTGTCTATAATAAATGCACATTCGTAAAGAACCATCCTTCTTCTTTACAAATAGTACTGGAGCACCCCAAGGAGAACTGCTTGATCTAATGAGCCCCTTATCCAGTAATTCTTATAGTTGAACCTTCAACTCCTTTAGTTCTGTAGGTGCCATCCGATAAGGAGGAAAGGATATCAGATCTGTACTGGGGTACATTTCAATTTTAAACTCAATCTCCCTTTTTGGGGGTAGCCTTGGAAAATCCTCAGGAAAAACATAAGGAAACTCTCTGACAACAGGGATCTGATCAATTCCTATCGAAGCCTTCTGAATATCTACTACGTATGCAAAGTAAGCCAAATATCCTTTCCTTAACATTTTTCTAGCCCTGAATGCTGAAATAATACTAGATTCACATTTATCACATTGTTATTCAAACTCTACCTGTCCATTTGGCTGAAATTTAATCTTCTTCTCATAACGGTCGATTATTGCCTGATGAACTATTAGCCAATCCATCCCCAATATCACATCCAATTCTAACACAGGCAATTCTACTAAATTAGCATGTAGAATTCCACCCTCAATCTCAACCATGCAGTCTAGGTACACATAAATCACTTGTATACTCTCTCCCATAGGAGTAGAGATCTCTAACGGCATCCTCAATAACTGCCTCTCCATATTTAGTTTAGGTACAAACATTGGTGAAACAAAAGAGTGTGTGGCACCCAAATCAAATAATACTTGTGCAATTTCATTTTGTATTGGGATCATACTTGTCATTATATTGTCTGCTTTTTGCACTTCCTGAGGATTCACTGTAAATACACGTCCCTATCCTCTTCCTGCAGGGGCCTGACTGCTACTCTGACCCTGACTTCTACCTCTGCATTTACCTACATTCTCTCTATTACCAGTCTGACTCATTTGTACTGTTGGCTGTGAAGCCGCTGCAGTAGTTTGTTCTTCATATCTCACTGGACAATCTTTAACAAAATGGTCTTATTGACTACATCTCAAACAGGCATATGTCTATCTCTTGCATTCCTCTCTGTGTCTCCTACCACAAAACTCACATACTGGTACATTAGGTGCCTGAGACACTGGTCTAGATGATCCCTGTGAATTCCCAGGAGCTGTCTGTCCAGTGGTACTTCTTTACTATCCTCTTCTTCTCTGGTTGCCAGACTAATGTCTCTGATCTTTTATGGATATTGTGTTTGTCTATCGCTGCTGAAAACTTCCTTCCCCCTTTTTAGACTTCCCACTAGATCCTCCTTTCTTCCTGTGATCTCTCTTTTCCCTCTCTTCTTTGTATTTTCTTCCATATGTATTGCTTTATCGATGATGGCTGTCAAAGAAGTGAACTCTGTAGGCAGTAAAGCATTATGCAAGGATGCATGCAGATCTCTCCTAAATCTGCTAATCAAATCTGCCTTTGTTGGTGCTATCCTGGTAGCATATCGACTCAATATGATAAACTCATCTATATACTTTTTCACACTTATGTTGCCCTGCTCTAACTACTCAAGCTGAATAATATTCCTGGCATTTAGACCCTTTGTAAGAAACTCATCCAGTAACGCCTGTCTGAATTGTGCCCAAGTAGGTGGTCGATCACTGTATAACTGTGGCTCTATATTCCTAGAAAACTAGGTCCATGCCTTCCCTTTCAATAATAATCCCACTAGCTCCACTGCATATGCATCAGAACAAGGTAGTCTTTGTACCATCTTTTCAATTTGCTCAAGAAATTCTATTGGTTCCTCCCCCCTATCACCCTTAAATTCCAATAAATTCAGCTTCATAAAATTAAACATGCTCACCCCGCCTTCATCTATAGTTCAGTGGCCCTCCTGAATAACAGGTCCAACGGGAACAACTGCAGGTGGTACTAGTATCGGTGGAACAACTAGTGCAATAAGAAGAGGTACTGCTGGTGGTACTGGTGGAGGCATCGCTTGCCTTTCTCGTCTCAATTCTTGTAATTTCGAGAGTAACTCCATCATTCTTTGCATCATCTCTGCTCTTTAGGGATCTTCACTACCCCTGATATCCTCTATTCTCCATCGAGATCCAGCAGGTTCTTCTGTTTCCTTCCTAATTAATGATTCATTTGAGGCCATCTCAGACTCTCTGCTAGGTTTCTTGTTTTTATCATGTTTTGATTTTGTAACATGTTCACGTCCCCTTTTTGACATATCGGCCACTACAAGAAACAAACGATAGTTTAGTACAGTATGATATCACATAATATACATATATATGACAAATACTATAAAAGACGAAACATGAATTCTTAATGCTTCATGGTTTACCCTATGTTCTATTAACACTATATATGTATATTGTTCATGTAACCTTAAGCTCTGATACTAAAAAAAGCAGTACCGATATTGGTATCTGCTATCAAGTCTATATGTGGAAGTGACAGACTAAGGGGCCTGTCATAGTGGCAGTGAATATCAATAATATACATAAGGCGGGCCAGGCCTTATGGCTAGGGCAGATCCCTTCCCAGCTAGGGTTCTGGATAATTAACTGTCCAGCGGGCCATTGTGTATAACGCTGATGGATTTTACCAACTATCATCATCGGTTAGGTAGTTCTGTCAATTACACATATATAAGGCATTGAAAATAATATATAACATCGAAAGAGAAGTATTAATAAATAAGAAACAATAACAGTGCAATTATCGGTAGTATCAGTCTGTGTTCAAACAATATTTCTAATACAGTAGATATCGATACGGTTATCAATAACAGGTGTTACAATGGTTATAATAAGTTCATTATCATCAAAGTCATCCAATGCCATTTACGCTGGCGCCATTGGCTAGCCAATGTCGCTAGCGACAATGGCATTAGCTAAGTAGACCTGGCAAATGGGTTGAGTTGGGTACCCGGCCCACGGGTCATTGAACTTGTGGGTTCATGGGTTTAGGTTCAAATGAACCTGAAAAATTTTGGGTTTGTTTTTTAGAGAACCTATACCTGCACCCACGGGTTTAGGTTCAACTTGTGGGTACACCTATGCATATTATAATCACATACTTGATGGGTTACAAAGTAAAAATTGGTGTTGACTATGGAGAAATATAAACCATTCAATCGGTACTCACATACAAGAATCTCAAAAATAAGCATATTACCATGTAATAAGTTGATCAAGAAATTACTTACTAATATAAACAAACAAAATCCAATTTGAAAAAAAAAAAAGACAAATAGTTTAAACAAACAAAATCCACAATAATGTCAAAAAATTAGTAGTAGCTTTGACAGTAGACTGTAGACTTGGTTGATCCATTAGCTTCAAAATCTTCATGCAATTAATTATAATTTTTAATACTTTATTTGTTTAAAACTTAAATGCCCTACTAATGATGTTAGTGAAGCTAATAGCTTTGACAGTAGACTGTAGACTTGGTTGATCCATTAGCTTCAAAATTTTCATGCAAATACATTAGCGTCACTAACATCATTAGTAGGGTGTTTAAGTATGAAACAAATAAAGTATTAAAAATTATAATTTGAAAGTTTAAAAACTAAATGCCCTACTGCTTTGACAGTAGACTGTAGACTTGGTTGATCCATTAGCTTCAAAATCTTCATGCAAATAATGCTTCACTAACATCATTAGTAGGGCGTTTAAGTTTTAAACAAATAAAGTATTAAAAATTATAATTAGAAAGTTTAAAAACTAAAAAGAAAAAAACATAAAAAAAAAGTTAGGTGCAGGTGCACTTGTGGGCAACCACTGCTCGGATCGTCTGATCCATGGGTCTACAGGTTCATGTCCAAAAATATCCACAATTTTTTGGGTATTTTTTTTTAGACCCAATACTTATTTTTTTGGGTTCACCCGCAGGTATCTATGGTTACAGGTTCACTTTTTCCAGGTCTATGGCTAAGGTAGCAAATGAAGGAATTTTGTTTAGACATTTTATCGAACAATTCATGTGCAACTTTCAATCAACAATTAAACAGGGTTTTGGTGGAAATTTGGTAATGGACAAACAACAATTCAAAGGTTCACCAAGTATACAATATAACCAACAACTCAAATGCCAAGATAAACAATAATTTAAGGATCAAATTCAAGGGTGAAATAAAGGAAAATCAAACTAAATTTTCAAAGGGAAATTCACAATAGGGTTTGGCCAAGAAGAAAATTTCATAATCCAATTCCATAATTCAATCCAACATATTAGACATGTAAAATTGAGCAATTGAACTCACCTAAAACCTTAGATAGCAATAATTCCACCTTGAACTCCAATTTCTCTTATAAGAGGCAATATGAACACTTTGCCTCAAACTTTGATTCTATAGCAAAACAATCATCTATATAGCTTCCAATGATGATAATAAGGCTTATTCTAACTAAATTAAGAATCATATAACACTAATTTAAGAATTTGTAATTGACATAATGCAATTAGGGTTTCAAATTTGGGAATTTCCATCAATTGGTGCAAATTGATGTAATTGGTTGTTAAAACTATATTATTCATTATCTAAATCATCTATCTAAACCATAAAATGGAAGAAAACTTCATGTTACCTTAGATGAGTGTGTGGATCGAAAATCTCTTAAAGAAAAATCATAATTTTCCTTTGTTATTTTGAAGAAATTTTGATGGAAATAGGTTGAAATTAGTTTTTCTTTACTTCTTCTTTGGATTTTTAATGTAAATTTGGTGGATTAAATGCTTAGGTGGTTCAGCAATGGAGGATAAGAAGAAGGAGAGGAAGAAGAAATGGTGAGAAAAATGTCTAAGGCATGGCATTTATATGCTAAAGTTTAGGGTATTTGCACGTAAGTCCTCAAACTTTGCTTATTTGCACTTTTACCTGATAACTTTATGTAATTATTTATGTTATTTTTGTTTGGAATCAAATATCAGTGTGGGGAGTAAAATGAGTTATTTTGGGTTGTTCTATCATTTAATATTTCTCTGGGTTCAATTCTGAGTTTTAGATAGCGGGTTTCCAAAAATACCTCTGAAGTTGTACTTATTTATGATTTTGTCATTCCATTGATTTTCCATCATCTGTAATACTTTTCCAGTCTTTTTTTTTTTTATCAATAAATAACATTATTTTAGTTTTTTTATTACCCATGGGTATGTATTTTGACTTTAGATTTGTACTGCATTAACTCTCCAGGCTAAGTAATTATTTTTGATATTATCGGACCGGTACTTAAGAGAACTATTTAGTAACTGTGTCAAAACTCTAGGGTGTTACAACAAGTATTGTTAACTTAATTAAGCATCGATTCTTTATCAAACAATGATTCCATATTGATGAGGAATAAATGTCTCTTACTTGAGGCCTTAGAATGGCTTTGAGCCTAATATAATGAGGAAATGTGTTTGGATTCATGGGGTATGGAGGCTCAATAAAGATTTTTTCAAGCTCAATTTAGGACAAGGGACTCCCAATTTTCGATAGAGACTAGTCATATGTGGTGTCTTTTGCAGTAACGGTCCAAATTATAATCTAAGATAAATCAGTAAGGAATAATCAAACCAAAGAAAAGAGTCACCACTTGGTTTAAGGTGTAACTAAGACCAAAAATTAAATGCATTTCCTTCATCTAGGAAATGAGTGATAATTTTATCCCTGACTAAATACTAGACGTCTTATCTAGAGATCTAGGTAAGGCAATCAGGAATGGATTGGAGAAGGTGTTAGGCACCTCAGCTCACTTGGCCATTGTCTAGCTTCCCTATTTAGGTAAAAGTTTAGGTGGAAAATAATTTAAGCATACCCTAATTGTAATACCCTAGTTATTAAGCAGTATTATTTAGTATCAGACCGAAAATACCGACGATAGTTAAGAAATTTAAGGAATTAATATGGTATTAAATTTAAAGCTATTTTTCTCAGTTATATGGATAATGAAAGCAAGGATAATGATAGCTAATTATATGAAGAAAGTATAGAAAAGTATTAAAAATGATGAAAAATTAATAAAGTGGCAAAATCATAAATAAGTGAAACTTCAGGGATATTTTAGGAAATCCACTGTGCACTACTTAGAATTATTTCGAAAGTAGTATAATGATAAACTACAGTTAAAAATAAGTTATTTCAGTCCTCATTTCATAATCTAAAACTCAACTGAATTGACAGAATAAGCTACATAGAGTTTTGGATTAATGAAAGTTTTGGGGAGGAAAACATAATTTTCCATAATTCCCACCTATAAATACTTGCCTTAGCTATTTGCCATTCATTTTTCTCTTCTTCTTCTTCTTCCTTACATAGGTCGAACCACTATTTGCCATTTCTCCACCAAATTCAAGCTAAATTGTGAATGAAAACCTAAAATCCAAACTTTTTCTACCTATTTCCATCCAATTTTCTCCAAAAATCATAAAGGAAATCAGGAAATTTTCAAAAGAAGATTTTGGCCACTACTTCACCAAGAGGTAACATGGTGTTTTCTTTGATTATTTAAGTTAATTAAGTGTTTTAGATGTTGAATTAGGTGGGTATAGCCATTAATTGCACCAATTGATGCAAATTGATGGAAATTCCCAAATTTCAAACCCTAATTTGAAGTTGTAAGATACCAAACCTTAAATTAGTCATCCTTAATATCTAATTAGATTAGAATAAGTTTAATCAATGCCATTGGAAGCTTATTTGATGTTGGTTTTGGTGTAGAAAACAAAGAAGACCAAGATTGCTTATTTTGCCTCCTTTGAAGATTCTGGTGGAAACGAATTTTCCTTGGCATTTGGTGAGTTTAATATACATCATTTAACATGCCTAATGTCTTATATTGAAGTTTGGAATCCATTCTTGAAAGGCCATGTTTGGCCGAACCACCATTGCCATGTTTCCTTTGAATTTTTGCCTTGTTTTCCCTTTGAATTCCAAGCCAATTTGATCCTTTGAATATTGTTATTTGTTAGCTATCAATTGCATATTGTGTTGCCTATATTGTGAGCTTATTGTTTGATATTGGGGCAATGTTGATGTTGCACTAAAACTTTGCCAAATTGTCTAATGAAAGTTGCACACCAAGTGTTTGACAAAATGCCTAAATGAAAATCTCATAGGCTTACCATTTCAATGCCAATGTCGCTAGCGACATTGGTTAGCCAATTGTGCCAACACAAATGACCTTGAATGACTACTTTGTTATCCAACCTATAGTTATTTGCTATACCCATTGTTATTCTATATGTACCTTCCATTGCTTATAAGTTATTAAATAACAATATCGATTGATTGATTTGTAACCTATTTAAATATTGATAAGTTACTTGACTTCTAATAATATCCGTTGATTCGTTATCATCCTATTGTTGGATTATATGTTGATTTGAAAAAGCTACCTTACCGACGGGGTAATAGATAAATACAGTCGGCATTGTGCATAATGTATATCATGGACCCTAGCTGGGATGGGTATTTATCCTAGCCATAAGGCTTGGCCTGCCTTATGTATTATACATGTGATTTATATATGATTAAATATGCTAAGCCCCATTATTTGTCTTATCCATATGAAATGTATATCAATAGCCTGTTTATTGATCACAATCAATTATTGCTTCTTATTTCCCTTTATTTTGTAATTGGTGTAGAATCCTGTTAATCCTCAATTATTTATCTGTTTATTCTATTGTTTACCCAAATCTTTATTTATGATATGATGTATATTAGATTTATTGAGTATTTTTATACTCATTCTTTAGTTATTTAACATTTTTCAGGTCAGGAGTAAAAGACAGATTCCAAAATTCTTTCTCCGTGGAATCTTGCAGTGTATTTTTTATCAATGTAATTATTATAACTCTATATTATGTTTTATTCTAGTAGCTCCATGGAAATGTATATATGGATATAGATAGATTGTATATATGGATGGATAATATTATATGGAGATTAAATATGCTAATGGCATGTGTGGATAATGATTATAGAATCACAGATTACAGAATGATAGACTACAGGATTACAGAGTTCAAAATGCATAATAAGATGATAATTGGATAAGTAATTGGGTTCTATGGGTGTCGGTTGCCTCTGGCAGTCCCTACATCATAGGACCGTCATATTCCATTTTTGAGACGTGACACTAATTAAGTAATTCAAAAGTGCATCACTCAAAAGTTTACAATTCACAAGACATAAAGTAAATTCTATCATGACACATGATTGACTTTATAAAAAATTAGACTGAGTATAATTCTCAAGAAAGATTGGAGGAGTCACAAGCAGTCTCACTTAAAATCCAATCTCCAAAGGTATAATTAATTATATAATCACAAAAGATCATTCCTAAAGATCACATAAAATAATAATGTCTTTTGCATATTCAATAATTCACAATAGACCTAAATGGAAAGAGAAATGAAGCCTCTAGCAATCTATATTTGCACAATCGATTTAATGTAAAGCATATTAAACATTATATAATCATACATCTAACATCCTATAATAAAAAAAAGCAAGAAGAAATGAATTTATACAACTAAATTATTAGTAAGGCTTTAACTTGAACCCATTTATTTTCATTAATACTTAGGCCTTATGATATATTATTTATTTTATTACTTCAACCCTACATAGTTAGTTCATATAACAAAAATACACATACGATATACTTTGCAAAACAATCGTGCCTCCTTATAAACATATTAAAATTTGTGTTGGCATATGCATGATGAAAAACATTTAATTATGTTATTTTAATTCTTTTAGTTTATATATATATGATCAAAGCACGTCAAAAATAATGATTCATATATAAAATTATTCTTAAGTGAAATTATTTTGAATATCTAACATAATTATGGCATATTGACCTACAAAATACTTTTCATTTTACATGGCAATCAAGTTTGTTTTTAATCAACTACACTTTATTCATTTTTAGATTCATTCTTAAATTATACATTCATAATATTATTCAAAACATGCAATAAAAATCAGTAGCCATTTTATCTCATAATTGTATTTTAATTTACTTAAAACAAAACCATTCATGCTAAAATTAGTTTTGATGCAATATGCATGCCAAATTATATGTATTTAAGTCAAAATCTTTTGTTTACCAAATTAACTCATTTAGATCTGTCACAGCCCAACTTAGGAGCTATGACGGTCCTAGGGTACGGGTGATGCTATTGCTACCAATACCACGAAGAACCCATTAAATAAACTATATGGCATGCATACACAAAGAAGCTTAATATAGCTTAAGCAAAACAATTAAAAACGGGCAGCATCTCCTCTATTTAAGGAGCATGCCCTGGCTAAAAACATTTCATATAACACTTCTAATATCATATCTCAACCAACAACTGATCCCTCTGTATCTCCACAATTCTCAAACTCAAACATTTACATTACTCAACATAGCTCAATATGCAACATTGCATAATACACTTCATACAACTTATATATAATCAATTTACATCAAACTTAACATGATAACTTAAACGCCAAGCCAAAATAATATATACAACAACAAATGCAAGAAACACATATTAACTTATATGCCAACCATATACAGTACCATGGAATATAACTATATACTTTATTTACAAAACTTTGTACATTGGAGATTACATTTATATTACTACTTC
>CANXYC010139798.1:0-12075 GCA_948193065.1 Aleurites moluccanus
CTGGGTATTAGATTGTAAGAGCAGAGTAGTTATGGCAAATTTTCTGTAGAAAATGCAGAATGGGGTTCTACAGGTTTAGGTGGCCTTATGCCTTCCCCATACCCTAGGACCGTCATATCTCCTGAAATGGGGGATGTGACATTATTGAACGATATTTTGAATTGTGTATGTATATATATATATAATGAATGGTTCTCTTAGAAGTTTTGTAGCATTGTATGGTAAAAATATGATTTTGTATGTCATTAGAATATTATTGGACTTTTTTTGTTCCTTACACATGATAATAATTAGCTTAGGGAACAAAGGAGAATGTGATGGCTTATTGATGAAAGATAAGAATGTTTATGATTTATATGTATTTAATACATATATGATGATTGATTCAGGTTAGCTAAAGGTTCTATGGGTTTATAGTAGCCTTATGTCTACCTTTACCCTAGGACCGTCACACCATGAGAGCAACAAGAGCAAAGGTTCCTTCATAATCAATGTCACACTATTGAGTGTAGTTTTTAGAAACCAAATAGGCCTTGTAACTTCCAACAAAACCATTTAAGCGAGTTTTAATATTGTAAATCCATTTATACCAATAGGAGTTTTACTTGGAGGAAGATCAACTAAGTCCCAAGTATGAGTATTCTCTAAAGTCTAGAGTCTTTAGCCATAACTTGCTACTATATAAGGTTAGAACTAGTCTCTCGATAAGAATGAGACTCATGTAAAGAGATAATAGCAAAAAAAAAAAAAACTATAATCATGAAGGTAAGAAGAAAGTTTCTTTACTTGATTGGATTGGCGAAGAGGAAACTAGAAGAAGGAATAGAATCAATAGGTAGGGCAACTTCTATAGAGACGTGTGGAAGCAAAAACAATATTATTAAGCTCACTAGGGTAAGTTTTAGTTGGTTCAAGCTCATTAGGAGAATCTGCCTAAGAGATAAAGAAACAATTCAACAAAAGAGTCAGTAAAGAACAAAGAATGAGTAGAGAGAGATGTATAAAATTTTGATAAGGAGGAAAATATGTCGTGTTCCTAAAAGCTAACATGTCGGAGAATACACAATCGGTTCTTGATATGATCCATGTTAAGGCTAATGCTAATCTAATAAGAAGTATACAACTCAGTTATGATTATTCTTATATTTATCTTTACTTACTCATGTGTATCAGCAAGTGTATATAAATACTTAATGTAACTTGACTTGGGAAAATATTATAAAACAAAAACAATATGCTTCAAACTTTTGCATGGTATCAGAGCCTTTCTTACTCAAACGAGTATTTCTTTTCTTCTTATTTCTTTTCCTTTTTTCTTCTTCTAATGGCATCTATATTTGCAACCTCTGAAAACACTTCCTCCTTCTCCAATCCAAGTAATACTTCTACTGTTTCTCCTCCACTACCTAATTTTATTGCTTCTTTTCCAAATGCTCATCATACCTTTTCTATCAAACTGAATTCCAAAAATTATTTAGCTTGGAAAACTATATTCATTCTTTTACTAAATTATCAAAAGCTCACATCATATGTTGATGGTACCAACCCCTCCCCACCTCAAACAATAATTTCTTCTGCTACTCCACCAACTGAAATTCCCAATCCTGCCTATGAAATCTGGTTTTAGCGTGATCAGATGCTTCACTCATGGCTCTTATCCTCTTTAACTAAGGAGGTTTTTTATTATGTTGTTGGTCTTACTACTTCATTTCAGGTATAGGAGGCGTTGGCTCATGATTTTGGATCTGTAAATCAAAATAGATAATTGCAATTGAATATTGAGTTACAGGAACTCAAGAATAATGATATGTCAATAAGTGCATTTCTCAATAAGGCTAAAGCTCTTGCGGATGAGCTCTAAATTGCTGGCAGAGAGGTTTCCCCAACAGCATTCAATGCAATCATATACAGAAACATTGAAAGTGACTATCACAATATTATTACTACCCTTAATCTACGACCCACTCTTGTGCCTTTCCATGAACTTCATGGTCAGCTGGTGGCACATGAAATATTGCTTAGCAATATGCATGATCAACCTCTTGTCAATACAGTTACTCGAGTTACACAATCACCAACTTCTTCTCTCCCAATGTCAATTCTTTTGCTTCCCACTCCACATACAAATCAACAACAACCATATCAAAATTCATTCTCTTCTTAGAATAATAGAAGATCAAGAGGCCCATGTCAAATTTATGGCTTGCGAAACCACACAACTAATAGATTCCGCAAGCGATATAATTCTCATGGCTCATTTTCTCCTTAGAAAAATTATGTTATTTATGGTCATTATGCTTCTAATTCGATTTATTCCACATGTCCAGTGTATCACCAATGGTTTCCAAATACAGCTGCAAATTCACATGTTACTTCTAACCTTTCTTCTTTGAGTGTGATGAATGATTATAAGGGTGGAGATCAGCTTCATGTTGGTAAGGGGCTAGGTCTAAATATATCTCATATGGGAAATGCATCTTTCATATGCAAATAGTTCTTTACATTTAAAAAAAGTTTTGCATGTTCCTAAAGTTATTAAGAACCTTATTTCTATTAATCAATTCATAAAAGATAATCATTACTTTTTTGAATTTTGGCCTTCTTATTTTGCTATTAAGGATCAGATGTCTCAGAAGCCTCTGCTTCATAGACCAAGTAAGAACAGAATTTATGTTCTTTGAGTTCCAACCAATTCCAAGCTCGCTCTTTCAAGCAAACGGCTTACCAATGAGGATTGACATGCTAGTTTAGGCCATCCTAATCATAGGGTGGTTAATAAAATTGTCAAAAATTTTAATTTACCAATTTATTTAGATCGTTTGAGTTCAGTTTGTTCATCATATGCCTTAGAAAAATTACATAAACTACCATTTGCTTCCATAAAACATTTGAGCAAGGCACCATTTGATATCATATATTTAGATGTTTGAAGCCCTACTCTAATTCTTTCTAGCTTATGACATCGTTATTTTGTTATATTTTTTAATGAGTTTAGTAGATTTACATGGATTTATTTCTTAAAAAATAAAAGTGATGTTTCTTCTGTTTTTCATCAATTTGAGTCATATGTATCACGTCAGTTTCAAACTAAAATTAAGGCTTTTCATTCTGATTGGGGTGGAGAATTTCAAAGTCTCAATAAGAAATTTAAATCATTAGGAATAATCCATATAATAGTTTGTCCATATACACATGAGCAAAATGACATTTCTTAAAGGAAAATAAGACATATAGTTGACACTGGCTTAACTCCATTGGCACATGGAAATGTTCAATAAACTATTGGAATTATGCTTTTGATGTATCTGTAATGTCAATTAATAATTTGTTGTCTTCAAGTACACTCCAAAATCAGTCTCTTATTCTATACTTTTTAAATCTGAGCCAAAATATCTAGAAATTAGAACATTTGGATGTATTGTCTTTCCTTTATTAAGATCTTATAACAAGTATAAATTTTCTTTTCATAAAAAAATATGTGTTTTTCCTGGAAAATCTCCATCTCATTCTACCTATAGGTAACTTGATATCAATACACAAAAAATCCATCATGCCCAACATATTCATTTTAATGAAAAGATTTTTCCATTTAAAGAATTGAAACAATTAAAATTTTGTGATTTGTCACCCTCTTCTAATTGGTTAGAACTGGTAGGACATATCCATTCTCAAGTGGTATCTCATGAAGATGGCTCAGGTATAACTTTTGTTCCTTTGCAAACTCTTTTCACCCCTTTATCTCCTACATCATCATAAACTCCCAATTCCTCTAAATCTCCTTTAACGTCAATCTTTACCTCTCATCGACAGTTAGATAATATTCCTATCACTACCACATCACCTTTAACACATTTACAAACTTCACCATATATCTTATCTCAATCATTGATCAAAACTACACTTAACTCTACACAATAAAGAATTACATATCCTAATAATGAAAGAACCCACTCCATGTAGTTACGTCCAAGTATCATACAAAAGAGAACAGCCTTTATTGCCACAACCAAATCAAAACATGATTACCTAACAACAAAACCCTCTTCGTATACATATGCTAAACCATATGCATAATGGCAAGAAGCAATGACAAATTAGATTAATGCTCTCCTTGCTATAACACATGGACTTTAGTGCCTTAGACTTTAAATAAAAACATAATAGGAAGCAAGTGGGTTTATCGGATTAAACGAAACAAGGATGGATCAATCAAACATTACAAGGCTCGCCTTATTGCAAAGGGTTACAAATAATAAAGTGGTGTCGATTATACTGCGACATTTAGTCCAATTGTGAAAGCTACTACCATCCGAAGTGTTTTTTCTTTAGCAACTATTCATGGCTGGAATTCTAGGCAACTTGATATATCTAATACCTTCCTCTATGGATTGCTTAATGAAGAAATATATATGGAGTAACCAACGAGCTTTATAGATCAAAGCATACCTGATTTTGTTTGCAAGCTTCATAAATCATTATATGGATTAAAACAAGCATCTAGGGCTTAGTTTAATCGATTAGCCAATTTTTTATTTGATCATGGCTTTACTTCCTCACGTGTTGACACTTCTTTGTTCATTTTGAAAACTAACAGCTCCAAGCTCTTTGTTCTAGTGCATGTAGATGACATATTGGAGACGGGTTCAAATCAACAACAAATTGATTGATTTGTTAAGGAACTTCAAACTGTATTTCTAATTTGTGACATGGGTGACATATATTATTTTTTGGGTGTTGAGGTAACTCGAATAGATTAAGAAATGCTCCTAACTTAGAGCAAATATATTTCAGATTTATTATATAAGGAAGGAATGGCAGAATCTAAACCATATGCTACTCCTATGGCCATGACACCTCCATTAACTAAAGATTCAATGAGTGAGTTCAAAGACGGTGAGATTTATAGAAGAGTTGAGGGGACACTACAAACATCACTCTCACTAGGCCAAATCTTTCATTTTCAATGAATAAGCTATGCCAATTCATGCATTGTCCCAATGAAAATCACTTGAAAGCCACAAAACATTTATTGTGTTATCTTTGCTCAACAATGTCCATGGGATTATTTTTCTCTACCAAATCTGATTTACAACTTCAATGCTTTGTGGATAGTGATTGGGCAGGATGGCCAGATGATCGAAGATCAACTAATGGCTATGCTATTTACATGGAGAAGAACTTAATTTCTTGGCAAGCTAAGAAGCAATAAACTATCGCAAGATCATCTACCGAAAGTGAGTATATGCCATTGGTCAATGCTTTGGCTGAAATGGTATGGATAAATTCTTTGCTTATTGAACTTAGTTTTCAATATCAACAACCAGCAACTCTATGGTGTGACAACATTGGTGAAATCTACTTAACTTCAAATCCCATTTTTCATGCACTCACCAAACACATAGAGTTAGATTTTCATTTTGTTTGAGAATTGGTTGTGCAAAAGAAAATTCAAGTTCACTTTTTTTCTCCTGCGGATCAGATTACAAATATTTTTTACAATGGCTCTTGGACGGCAACTGTTTGAACAATAAAGAGATAAGATGAGACTTCATTCCCTTATGTCCTCAACTTGAAGTGGGGAGGAAGTGGGGATGTTAAGTCTAATGCTAATCTAATAAGAAGTATATAACTCAATTATGATTATTCTTGTATTTATTATATTTATCTTTGTATTTATCTTTACTTAGTTATGTGTATCAACAAATGTACATAAATACTTCATGTAACCTAACTTGGGAAAATATAATAAAGAAAAATAATGTACTTCAAACTTTTACAATCCTAACATCGATATTCTTTATACTTTATCCCATATCCTAAAAAACAATACAGAAAAACCTGAGGTTCTAATTTTATATACTTGTGAGGTTGTAAAAGAATAAAATAGACATAACCTAAGACTTCAAGAGAGGAATAATCATAAAGTTTAGTGTATAGATACTTGAAAAGAGAGAGATTATTTAAAATTGAAGTGAGAATAGTATTTATGATATAAATAATAGTAAGAGCTGCTTCGCCTCAAAATTTTTCAAGACAAGCAACAGAGATAATAGAGTTTAAGATATGAAGATGTTTACATTTAGCCGACCATTTTGCTGAGAAGTATAAGATAAGAACATTGGATCAAAATATATTATTAATTAAGACATTAAAGCAAGATTCAATCTTTATATTCTATAACCTTGTCAATACGAAGAATATAAATAATATTAGAAAACTGAGTTTTCTTTCTTTATGATACTGACAACTTCTTTTTATATAATCTTTCTTTTTTAAGTCCCTATCTTAAAAACTTTATAAGCATGTGAATGATTATGTAAAACTTATTATGGTTATTAACGAACTTAAATTTATTATTTAGGTGTTTAGTTGTTTCATTTATGGTATTAGTTTTAAAACATTTATATTGTATATATTCTATTTTATTTACTATAAAATTATCCCTAAGTAGTTGTATTTATTTATTTTATTTTATTTTTTGTCAAAGTATATACCGTGAGATGTTAATTTTTTTTTTTATCAATTTAATTATTTATAATATAGTTAATATTAAATTAAAGTTTATTTTGTTGAACTTATTTTCATTGCCATTATATGTATTATATATTCATTATTTAACATTTTCCAAAATATATTTCACTATTTGTCTTAAGTTTTTAATTTATTTACTCTATTTTTCAATGAAATACTACACGAAACACATGTTTATAATATAATTTATGAGGAAAGGTGATATTAACATTCTTCAAATAGTTTCTAGCACTTTCTTTTTTCTTTATTAAATTAATTATTTAAATTGGCTATCTTATTTTTTTTTCTATTTTAAATGGATCCAAAAATACCAAACATGCCCATTATTGACTCAAACACACAAAAAGAACTAATAAATATTAAAAGAAACTTTTCTCTAATAAAGGAGAAAAAAATCATAACTTCATAGTGAAAATGGAAAACGTTAGAATTCTACTTAAAACAAAAACAAAAAAAAAAATTGAAATTCTTTGTTTAACCATTTCTACTATATAAACTTTTGTTTCTTTTATTGATTATTATTGTATTTTCTACGTTTTTTCTCTTAATATTATTAGGGGAGAGCATTTGATCGATTCGGTTCTTAAATACATAATTGATCAAATTAAACTTTTAAAAATTAAATTAAATCAAACTGAAATTTTATAAAATTAATCGAATCTAACCGAACTGATATATTTCGATTCGATTATTTTAATTTTTCGATATATATATATTGATCAGTTTGATTATTTTAGTTATTTTTGATAAAAACTGAATCAAATTAAATAAACGAAAACTTTCAAAAAATAAATTAAACTGAATCAAAATTTAAATCAAACCGATTAAATTAGACGATTCGATTCGATTGATTCAGTTTTCTCACTTCTAAATATTATTTCAATCCTGTTTATTAAATAAATAAACAAGGTCATTTATACTTTACTCTCTTTATTATTATTTTTTTTTTTTTTTTTTATAGCAATAAAAGCCTAAGAACATCGCCCTAATACGGGGAACCAAACACCTCATCCAATAAGCGACTAGGATTTGATAATATATAGTATAATTTATTAATAAATTATTTTTAAAATAATAACATATTATTTCTACTTATATAAAAGTGAGCAATCTATTTTCTAAAGCTGAATTCTCCATCCTTGTATCCAAAAACTTTTTGATTGCAACACTATTTGCAGAAATTATATATTATCATTGTAATTCTAATTAGAATTCCTTATTAGAGTGATAGAATAATTGAATGTTTACACATTTTTATATCTTTATCTAATTGAAAGGAAATATCGAACATAATTTAATGATATTAATTACACCAAAGAAAAAAAAGAGTGAAAAAAATTATTTTGGTAAACGCATGCTATAATTAATTATTTATTATTTATACATTTCAAAAAAAAAAAAAATTATTTATTTATAAATGGCTCAATTCTAAATTATAGCAAATAAAATTATTACATTAATATAAATATATGAAACTAAGTATATTTTTAGGCACTTAATATATTATTAATAATTAAAAAATAATAACTATACATGTATAGTTTTAATTAGAACTATAAATTGATTTACCATTTTAATTATTGTTAATATGTATATAAATCATATTATATATGAATAGCATGAGAATATCATAACTAAAATTGTTAATATTTTAGTAGATTACCGTTAAATTAAATGATAAATTAACTACTCAACCATAAAATAATTATTAGCATGATGATATTTTTTTTTAATTATTAATAATATATTAAGTGAGTAAAAATATACTAATTTCATATATAAATATTAATGTAATAATTTTATTTGCTAAAATTTTAGAATTGAAGCATTTATAAATGATTAATTTAATTTTTTTGAACTATATAAATAATAAATAATTAATTAATTATAATACACGTTTACCAAAATAAAATTTCTCTCTTTCTCTTTCTCTTTCTCTCTTTTATTTTTATTTATTTATTTATTTTTATGTTAGGTTTGATGTTTCCTTTCAAATTAAATAAAAACATAACCACGTGTCAACATTCAATTAGTTTGTGACTATACCTAGAAATTTTAATTAGAATCACAGTGTTAATAAATATTTCCTCCTCTGAAATTTGTTGCTCATTTTAATTATATATATTATATGAGACCATGTATTTATGTGATGTCTTCATAATCAAAATTAACTTGATAGGAAGTCTTTAAATCATATGAAAATAATGATGAAGATATGGTTTAATCATATTTCATAAGAAACTTTAATTACTAGTTTTGAGTTTAAAAAAAGAAAAAGAAAAATAGAATCCCAATTATAATGATAACTATTGAAACTTACCCTTGTTTAGACTATCTAAACAAGAAAGAAAGCCATGGGAATCTCCAAGATTCAAAAGCCTATTAATTATTAATCAACCATTTTAGTTTGTTGTTGATCTCCTACCATAGTTAAACATTTCACTTTAATTTTTTTTTTTTAATTTTTGGATGAATGTGTGATTTTCCCCCCTCTAATGGAAAAAAAAAAAGATTTATTTGTCCATTCTTTACGTGAATCAATGAAAGTGATTTTTTTTTTTTTTTTTTTAAGGAAAGATGAAAGGGTAAACTTGATATTACAATATATATTTAAAATATAAAATGATGGAATAATTATTTGTATAATAAATTTATAAACAGGAATGCTAGTGATTATTTGGAAAGTGTTAATATAGTCTCTTTTGAAGTTAATAAAAAAAATAATTTCATATTATAAAGGTAAAATTTTTTAAAAAATATAATAAAGAAATTTAAAAGCAGTAACTAAATCAAATACAATAATTTTGTGGACAATAAATTCAAATTCAATTTTCCTTTCCAATATTTAAAAAAACACTAATTTTATAAAATAAAAAGTAAAAAAACACTTAATTATAATTCTAATATTTTGCATTTCATAGTATCATCTTTTTTTCCGTAACATCTTATAGTATCATCACCCTTTAACAACATTTATCATTCTTTATGATACGCATATGTAACAAAATATTATACAAATATAATTATCATCTTAATTCTTATTCTATGTTATGAAATTGTAAAAATGGGAAGAAAACAATGGCAAGGGAAAGAAAGAAAATATGAGAATATTCCACTTCACCACTATTTAAGAGATTGGAGAAAATGACTTTAAAAAAAAAATAAATAAATAAAATAAATTTAGAAGTAAAAAAAAGTACTTGGGACTATAAAAAATTTATTTGCAAATTTAAAATATATGAAACTCCTAATACATCCCAATACTTGCTTCACTTACAAATATATAAACTTAGATACTCTTTAAGAGTTGGTCTATGAAGGAAAAGGAAAGAAAAATAACATATGATAAGAACTATTCTTTATTTGAGAGTCTAATGACTCAAATAACACTTCAGTTTAAATCTAGAATTTGAACCATAAAAGGTAATCTAAGGGAAATTTTTGCTTGACTTGAAACTTGTAAATTTTTATATGTTTATACATGAATTTGATAGATATACATGTTATATAATGTGTTTGAATGAATAAAGGGGGTTTAAAGGCTGTTAGGAAGAAATCGGGTAAATTTGAGTTTTTGGTGAACTGGGGGCAAAATGGTCATTTCAAACCCCCTTCGAGTTTTATAGAAATTAACACTATATTTGAAGGTAGAAAAGAATATTAGGACATGAAAATGATGATATTATGTTTAAATGAATAATTATTGGAGAATTAAACACGGTAGAAAATAATCCTGGGTAAAGCAGCTCGGTTTGGGATTTCATTTGAACTAGGGGTAGTTTAGTCTTTTTCTTTGCATTATGGACTTATATAGTGTATGCAAGCCTATGGTATTATAGTAGGCTTACCAAAATCAAACCATTGGATGAAAAGATGAAGAATTGAATGGTTGGATAGCTAGGTTTCACCATTTCTATCATAAGCTCAAAGCATAGGATTGCACCATTGATATTTTAAGTTGATTTTTCCTACCTCTTCATCATTCTTCATCTTCCTTATCAATTCACCAACCAACTTTCTCTCTCCACCATTTGAAAGTTTCAGCCACTTTGAATCAAAGCCAAAACTTGTTGTTTTCTTTCATTTTTTGATGGAAACTTGTTAATTCCATCATCCTAAACACAAATATATCCATAGATTCAAAGGAAAAACAAGAAAAAGTGAAGAATCAAAGCTTTGAAGTTTTGGAAGAACTATTTGGAAAGTAAGTGATTTTGTAATTCTTTTGGTTCAATTATGGTCTTAAGATGTTATTTGATGTTAATTAGTAACAAAAATGTGTTTTGGTTGGAAGGAATTCAAAAAGTTGGAAAGGAAACCCTAATAGGAAGAAATATGAATCAAAGTATTGTTTTGATGGATCTTTTTGTTCAAATGATGTATATTTGATGTGTTTAACATGAATTAGTAGTTAAATAATGGAAACAAATCCATTTGGATGAAGTTTCACCTTGGCCGAAACTTGAGGTGCTTGTGTAATGATTTGGTGTTTGATGTTTAATAGGTTTAAATGATTGAATGATATGTATTTGACATGTATATATGTTGTATAATTGATTGGTGTTAAAAAATGGATGAATGGAATAAATTCCATTTTGGCCAAACCATTTGATTTTGTTAGTTCAATATGTTAGGTTAAAGTGATTAGGAAGGAAGTGTTTGAATATGGTTAAGTGTTGAATATAATGTAAATGTAAAAGTTTAGTTATGGAAAAGATGTTTGATATAAGTACTTGGAAGCTAAACTTGAATATCAGTGCATGTTTGATATGGAATGCTAAGTTAAGTGTACATGAGTTCTTAATATGGTATATAAGTGATGAATATATGAAATGTAAGTTAAATATGGTGAAAGAATGTGTTTATTGCATAAAGGAATGGAAAATGTGTAAAATGTGCAAAGTGAGGTCTATAGGGTATAATGTGTATTGATTATGTGATTTGATGTGTATTATGTGTTTTGCAATGTTATTAAGTTTTACTGGAGTGTTATATGTGGAAGGTGAACTGTCAAGTACTACAGCTCAGAGTGTTGAACGATGGGCCGATTAGGCCTCGAGAGCAGAATTGGGGGACAAAGTAGTTAAATTATAATAAAGGTGAGTCTATATGTATAATCATGCATGATTTGCATCATATATCAGATGAAAAGTCATTTGGACTGATAAACCAGCATTTGCTACTTTACAGTACATACAGTGCGTATTGGCTCGTAAATAAGCCCACCGAAACAACCTAAAATGACCTAAACTTTGTCTATCCATAAAGCCAATTGGGCTACTACTTGTCCCAATCTTCTAGTCTTGACCTAAGCTTTAAAACAGTACCTCATGGTCCACCTAAATCCTTTGGTAACATAGTTAACCAAAAACTACTCAAAAATCCCAAAATGTACCCGTAACGGCGAGTGTCAGTTGTGGCAGAGCAACTGGGCCCCGCCGGGTATTTTTTTGACATTACCCAAATTTGTTCTATTATTCATTATATATATATATATATATATATATATATGACTGTTCTAAAGCTATATAAGATATATTTGAG
>CANXYC010140030.1:0-37027 GCA_948193065.1 Aleurites moluccanus
CCTAGAACTAATTCAAATAACATGCATAAATACCAATTTCATGCATAAATATATATTAACATAACAATATAAAGAAATTAAAAATCTCCCCCCGAAGATCTCTATATAGATTTGGTTCAGGCTAAACTGAGGTGTTACACCAAATTTGTAACACTCAAAGCATTTTACTTGATTATTCTTGGACTTCTCATGCCTTTCAAATGGTTTCTTATTCTTCTTTTTCCTAAGAGTAAGATTTCTTATTCTTGTGGTGAGAAAGGCCATGTCTTCATCATCTTCCTCTTCATCCCTATCTATTAAAGAAGCCTCTTTTGAAGCAATAAGAGCAATCCCTTTGTTATTCTCTACCACTTTATCTTGAGATAATATAATCTCATAAGTGAGAAGTTTTCCCAACAAATTATCGGTTGGAAGGGTGCTCAAGTCATTGGCTTGCTCAATTGAATCAATTTTTGCTTCCCAATCTTTCTTGGGGTGAACTCTCAAAATCTTGCAATTGATGTCTTCCTTAGAATAGTTCTTTCCAAGCTTTCTCATTTAATTGACAATCACCATTAAACAATCACCTTTTCATTGGGTAGCATTTGGAAGAGCTCATATTCATTAGTAGGAATTTGAATCTTCTTACCCTTGACTTGATTAGTTCCTTCATAAGTGGTATCTAGAGTGTCCCAAATTTGCTTTGCTGAAATACAATGGGAGATTTTGCCATACTCCTTTTTACTCAAAGCACAATAAAGAGTGCTCATTGCCTTTCGATTCCTCCCATTCACTTTCTTTTCCGCTAGTGTCCATTCAATTTTTGGTTTGATGACTTCCATATCATCAACGATTTTCGTAGTAACCGTATAACCCACTTCAACTATATCCCATAAATCAATGCCATTACTATTCATGTATATTTTAATTTTATTTTTCCAACAAATATAGTCAGTGCCATTAAAGTAAGGTAGTCTCATGGTGGAATCGCCTTCAATGATGTCGGTTGCTTGGTTTTAGAGATGTGGATTCAAAGCTCTGATATCAATTGAAATCCCCTTAGTAACCAAAAGGTGGGCTGAATTGGTTGTTTTAAAAAATTAACAATAACTAAAAAATAATAAGGAGAAGAATGAGAGAAAATTCACACAAGGAATTTATAGTGGTTCTGCCAAAACAAGCCCACGAACACTCCTCAAGATCACACTTGAGTATTTCACTAACTTTGATCCTTTTTACAGGTTCAAGATCAAACCTTAAGTGTTTTGACTCACTCTAAACCTTACAATGTGTTTTACAATAAGGCTCACACAAAATCCTAAAGAGTTACAAGAGATGGGAAAGAAACTACCTAATAACTTTTACCCAACTCTCAGAAATTAATACACTTCAACATCCTTGATGAATAGCAATTAATTCTCTTTACAATAAGAAAACTCAAATATAAGATTAAGAATACTTGAATGCTAAAAGGTATGAATTAATGCAATAAGAGTTGTTATTCTAACCCTATTAACTTCCTACCAACCCATATAAATAGTCTTCAGCTTAATAAAGCCGTTTGGGTGTATTAAATACAAATATTTGTACTTGCAATGGATATTTTCTGTATATTTTTGAAGTGTAGTGGCGACTACACAAGGAGTAACAGGAGCTACTAAGCAAGTAGTGGGGGCAACTTAACTTGTTGCAAGCGTGAATCTTCCTGAAATGAAGAACTTCACGGCTACAACTTTCCCTATAGTGGTTTGTGAATTCTATAAGTAGCGAGAGCTACTTAACATGTAGCATGTGCTACTTAACATGTAGCATGTGCGACGCTTCTTCCAATTTTTCTAAAGTGCTTTTGTTTCTCTGAGCTCTATCAATAGCGGGCGCTACTGCTCTGCTCACTTGACCTTTGAGCTCTTGGACCTTTTAGACTTGAAGCTTGCGAAGGTGACATGTCTGTAATGGCTGTTACTTTACTTCAACTTTTGTAGCGGCGGGGACTTATTTAAGTAGCGGGGGCTACATAACTTGTAGCGGACACGACTGAAACATTTTTCCTAGCTTTCAGCTATTGTGTCTTATGGATCACTTTGAAGTGGCTGCTACTACTTTGTAGCAAGCATTACTTAGTAGGTAGCAAGGGCTACTTATCCAATTTTTCATATTCATTATCCTTAAGTAGTGGGAGCTACTAAAATATGTAGCGGGCATTACAAACTAGCAATCAGCAATCTGAAAAAGTGAATCTTGCATATAATCAAACAAACAACATTAATAGATTAATTAGTTGTTTGTACCCATAAAAATGAGTATGTTAGAACACTAAAGGTCTAACACCCTGCAAAGGGGTGCATGGCCCTTCATAAGGCCGCCCAGACCTTTGTTTGAGCCATATGGCTCTACTCCGTGTTTCTTTCTTTGTTTTCCGATTTTTATGTTATTTTGGTACTTGTCTTGCACATAAATACTATGTATGATATGTTTAAATATATGAAACCCAATTTAAATATGTAAATGATGATTTTAATTAATTTAGAGGCATGTTAGGTTGAAAGGACAAAACCTAATTATGCATTTTTGTTACCAATGTTGCTTAGTTTTGGCTTTAAACTTGAGTTTTGGCATCTTTATTATTATGAAATGGTTTTACATGATTAAACATAAGTTAAAATGACATTAAAATGAATATAATGGCATGATAAGCTATTGACCTAAATGAGTTAATTAGGTAAATAAAAAGTTTTGGCTTAAATTCATTTAATTAAGCATGCATGTTGCATTAAAACCATTTTAGCATGAGTAGCTTAATTGCAACCAAAATACAATTATAGGATGAAATAGCTACTGATTTTTATTAAATATTTTGAATAATATTAAGAATATATAATTTAAACATGAACCTAAAAAGTGAACAAAGCATAGATGATTAAAAGCAAACCTTATTGCCATGCAAGATGAAATATGTTTGGTAGGTTGATATGCCTTGATTAGGTTAGATGGTTAAAATGGGTTAAACTAAGAATTTTTTATATATAAATCATTATCTTTTTCATAATTGATCATATGTGCACAAGTCCAAATAATTAAAATGGTTTAATAAGGTACTTTGTATCATGCATATATAAATGTGAATTTTGGCATGATTGAGTGGATGAAGCATGATTATTTACAAAGTATATGGTGCATATATATTTGTGTTGTATGGACTAACCATGTAGGGATGAAGTAATAAAATAAATAATATAAGACCTAAGCATAAAAAAGAATAAATGGGTCCAAATACGCTAAGGCCCAAAAAACAAGTTGAAGGTTCTAAAAGATTTATTTAATAATTCCATTGTACAATTTCATTTCTCCTTTCCTTTCTTTATTTTAGGATGTTAGATGTATGATTATTTGATGCATGATGTAACTTACTTTAAATGAATTATGCAAATATGTTGCTAGGTTGCCAGAGGCTCCATTTCTCCTCCTATATTTGCCGGCCTAGTGTGAATCAATATTATGCAATGAATATGATTATTTATGTGACCTTTCTAGGAATGGTCTTGTGAGGTTGTACAACTAATTATACTCTGTATAATGTTGTATAAGGAGGTTGGATTTTAAGTGAGACCACTTGTGACTCTTCTAATCTTTCTTGAGAATTATGCTCAGTCTAGTTTTTGGTACAATCAAGCATGTGACATAATAGAATTACTTTTATATCTTATGAGTTATTTTCCTTTGAATGATGTACTTTTTAGTATTGTCTTAAGTTGTTTTCACCTAAAACTTCTAGCAAAATAGGGAGGCTGACCAATGGTCAGAAGGGCTAGGGTGCCTAACACCTTCTTTAATATGTATCTGGTTTTCTTACCTGGATCTATGGATAATGTGGCCTGGTACTTAGCTAGGGATCAAATCGTCACTCATTTCCTAGAGGAAGAAAATGCACTGATTTTTTTTTTGTCTCTCTTACACCTTAAACTGAGTGGCGACTCCTTCCTTCAGTTTGGTTATTCCTTACTGATTTACCTTAGGTTAGAATCCAAACCGTCGCTACAAAATATACCATAGCAAGACACCTAAAGACCTAGAGAATTCTAGGTGAAATACCACAACATAAAGACCTTCTCAAGCAATGCACTTAAAGACCTAGTGAACTCTATGAGAAAAACTGCGAGGCACGAAGTCTTTTTCTAGGCCAAAGCACCTAAAAACTTAGTGAACTCTAGGCAAAAGACCACAAGGCTCAAAGACCTTATCAAGTTAAGGCACCTAAAGACCTAGTGAACTTTAGGCAAAAGACTGAGAGGCATAAAGGTCTTGTCAAAGCAAGGCACCTAAAAACCTATTGAACTCTAAGTGAAAGACTGCAAGGCACAAAAACCTTATCATAGCAAGGGAAGACCTAGTGAACTCTAGAAGAAAGACCATAAGGCACAAAGACCTTATCAAAGAAAGACACCTAATTACCTAGTAAACTCTAGGTGAAAGACTGCAAGGTACAAAGTCCTTGTCATAGCAAGGTACCTAAAGTCCTAGTGAAGGCTAGGTTAAAGATCGTGAGGCATAAAAACCTTATCAAGGCAAGGCACCTAAAGACATAATGAACTCTATACAAAAGAAATAAGGCACAAAGACCTTGTCAAGGCAAGGCACCTATAGACCCAATGAATTATAGGCAAAAGATCATAAGCCACAAAGTCTATGTCATAGTAAGGCACCTAAGGACCTAGTAAACTCTAGGAGAAAGACTGTAAGGCACAATGACCTTGTCAAAATAAGGCAAATAAAGACTTAGTGAACTCTAGACGAAAGACAGTAAGGCACAAAGACCTTATTAAAGCAAGACACCTAAAAACCCAATGAACTCAAGATGAAAGATAGCGAGGCACAATGAATTTATCAAGGCAAGGCACTTGAAGAACTAGTCTAAATAAGCAAAATGTGAACGAGGCTAAGAAATAATGAACTTAAAAACCCTTCCAACAAAATAAAGGGAATGGGAAACACGAGGTATCTTGGAAACCTTTCCTATGAATTCAAACAAGTCAAATTTTTAAGAAAACTTTATTAAAAAAAATGGAGGAAATAAGCCCTTACCATCCAATAAGAAACTTGTCATAAGAAAAGAAAAAAATAAACTCAAAACTTTATGACACTAGAGTTCTATATTTCCAAACAACAAAAAGTTAGTCGAGGGAAAGCCTTTTTATTTCCTAGATCCCAAGCCAAAAGAAGTCAGTAAAAAAGTACCAAGTCAATCAGTTGTGGGCACATAACGAGACACTTCATTTATACAAAATAAACAAGCAACTCAAAAAACTAGCAAGCTCACATATCAATAAGTAAAAAAAAAGGAAATGAATAAAGAAAGTGAAGGAAGTTGTCTTCTATTAATGTGTTGAAAACAACAAAGTACAAACTATAAAAATTAAGATATATAAATTCAGAAATGTTGGGAGGCTAAGGAGTGGAGTCTTTGGCCAAAAGGGTTAAGTCTGAGACTAGAGGAATAGAAGAGGAATGCTTACTAGTAATAGAAAGTGGCACTGGAGCATCCTTGGTAGTAGGTACACTCGAGTCTTAAAAGGTTATAGAAGATGAGCCACCCTTCTCTAAGTTGAGAGATGAGGAAGAATGAGGAATGAGGTGAGGAAGGATGAGGAACGAGTTGAGAAGTAGGAGTATTAAACAACTGATGAGCCAAGAAATTATTTGGAACTCCTAGATCTTTTTCTTCAGGCCCTAGCTAAAAAATGAGGAGGTGGAAGAGGAGCATCATAATCCTTTTTAGGTACTTACGCCAGGATGTCAGGAAAGATATAGGTAGTTGCATTTAATAGCCTTATTATTGTATGTAGGCCCTATATCCACATTCAGAGCAGCTATTTAGTTTTCAAAATTCTTTGAAGCAAAGTAAATAGGAGTGGCCCTTCAACAGCTTACCACAGCTCACTTCTTATCTTTCTCAGATCACAAAAAATTGAATTCAAGTTGTTTGATCTATTTGGCTTTCTGATCCCTATCCTTCTCAAGCTCATTGGCATTATCTTTTAAAAGTATCCATAAATTTGAGCTCTTTGTCTTACATTTCATATTGGTCTTTTAATCCACTTACCTTGCCTTTAGCTTTGAGGAAGCTCGATAGACACTCCCTCGCTCTCTTTTGTTTTGGTCTAAAAAGATGTTCATTCATTTTCAATTATCGAGTCAAGGTTGTGATAGTTGCCTTGCTTAATTTATACTTGTACTCCCACTCAAAGGACCTCAATTTTTGTTAATTATTCTTGAGATAGAGCCTTTCTAGCTTAGTTTACTCTGTTTGATTTTCTCTCTGATTTGTTGTTAGAGCCTCAAAACTCCTACTTGCATTTATTGAGCAGCCTAGTGCAATATCACGGGGCTTAGAATAGTACCTATCATTGGCTTACAACCTGTTATAAACTTGATAACACTCTTGCAAAGCCTGAGAAAAATAATAAAAAAAAAGAGCAAAACTCATCAATGATGAACGAAGCAAACGAGAAAAATAAAAAACATAGAGAGAAAATATAATTTTTACTTGCTTTTTTATTTGCCGAGGCATCAATGCCTCTATGGTAGATGTCCATATCCTAGAGAATTCAAGCAAGGAAGTCAAGGCAGTAGCAAGGTTTAAGGATAATTGGTAAGGTTCATCAATCTTATTGAGCTCTATAATCTTTATACGTGAGTCTCTTTACTTCGTCAGAAAAGAAGTCATACCGCATATGCAATTGAGAAGTCGAGTCGTCTCTCACAAAATATGGGCTAAAGTTAGCATTTCCTCTCAAGCTCTGCAAGGCATGACCATTCTTGCCCTTATTTTCACTCTAGTAGGAAGTCCAATTATGTGGCTCCTTGAACTTGAAGTTTAAACTAAGAGAAATTGCATTGGCCTCGCCAGCTTCTACCTCTAAAGCCTCAACCTCGATGGGATTTTCTTTATCTTTGTCCTCACTAACTACTATCTCGATAGCAGGCACACCTGTAGGATTCCTCTCCTCTCCTCCTTCGACATTTTTAATAATTGTCCTCTGCTTCTTTTGAGGTAAGACTTCTATTTTGATTGGAAAAGAGTGCTTCTAAACCCCCATGATATTCCTGATGTGGTCCATAGTCATTTGGATATGGGAGCGGGCCTAGAAGGAGATCATGAAATAAAATACTTAATAAGATAAAAAAAAAAAAAAGTAAAACATTAATCAGAAAAAGTAACAACGAACAACTAACCTCCAGAAGTAGCAGAAGTCAGAGCTAGAGGAGTGGTGGTGATATTTGAAAAAATGGTTGGAGTTATGGAATTAAGAGGAGTAGCAATAGGATTTGGAGTTATAGTAAGAGGAAGAGAAATAAGGGGAATCCCAATAGAAGATTAGAGAGGCATATTGGGTCTTGGAGGGGCCTCCAGAGAAAAAGAGGCTCGACTACCAAAACGAGCCTCAGTAGGGGTATCACGAATCACAACTCCACCTACTAGGTTAATTGAAGAGGAATTCTTTGGTCTCTTCTCCTTCTCTTTATAAATCATTGGGAGCATTTCCCAACAGGAGTAATCCTCTCTTGGATGATTTCCTAAACAAATTCTTATTGACGAGCCTTCTAGGCAGGATTCCTGTCACAACCCACTTTTGGGCCGCGACGGTCCTAGGGCACGGGTAGACTTAAGGTCACCGAAAACCCGTAGAACCCATTAAACAGTCCATTCATCAATCATTTAATCAGTTTTAATTCATTAATCAATACTTAAATCCCATGTATTACTTATAAATTTTACAAAAAATTTGTCAGAGTTCCCTTTGTAATTTTAATACTATTCCAGACCCAAAATCGGGTCTCTCAAAAATTATAGAGTCTGCACTAAAATTATTTTTTTACACTCCCAATAATTTGCCATCCTTATTTCCTCAACTTTACAGATCAATAATCACACATGGCACTTCTAAATTTCTTTTAAAACATGAAAATTTTATTTTATCAGTTACCTCTGTCACTGTCTTTATCACTTTATTATCATTGACATTTCAATCGTTATGCATTACACATTACATTTTTAATGTCACTGTAACATTAAATATTTCACTGTTCATATATCATTATAATACTCAATCATTTAATTATACACAGTACCATGGAGCTCTATGAGTGGACACTTATAACCTTTAGCGAATAATATTCTACCTTGCTGTACTTGACATTCCAAGTCGGAGAAGAAATTGACTTTGAATCAGCCTTCACTATCTCATTCCCGCAAAAATTATAAACCACAATAGGGTGAGTATAAAAATACTCAGTGAGCATGCATACATCATTACACATGTGATATGGGTATATGATAACCTAGTATACCAATGGAAGTTTAATAACAATGAATACAATGAATGAATATCAGTATATTCATTTTTCATGTCAAGGTTAATTATTTGCACACCAAATATCTTTGGAAGTTGGGAACAGATAACAATTAAATCGATGATAGAATGGCCATCAGTGGTAAGCAATAAGGTATAAGTTTGAAATCAATGAACAGGTAAGTAATACTCGTATCATATAGATAAGACAAATAAAGGGCCCCGAAACAAGTCGACTATGTGTAATCACACAGTCGATCTCATATCATAAGGCTGATCAGGCCATATGGCTAGGACAGTTAACCTTTCCCAGCTAGGGTATCACATATAGTCAATGTGCACATTGCCGACGATATATACCCACTATCCCGTCGGTGAGGCAGCTCTGTCAAATCCACATGTAAATAGGCCAATGGAAATCAATAACAATATCAAGTATTCATTAGGAACATTACGGTACAATGGCTTACTTGTCAATAAATTTCATTAGTCATGTATCGGTTTCTTTTCTTAATGCAAAAGTAGCAACTAACAATAAATATCATGGTTAAACATTTGGTGTGCATACTTTTAGGAGCAATTCAGGTACATAATCAATCAAGAACAATAGACATTTCAATATCAATAACAATCAAGGGATATGGAAGATTTCAATATTTAAAAATGATCAAAAATAGCAATGAGGTATTTCACCAATAAGGAAACATATTCATTGGGTTAACAAATCAAAGCATGGTATGCATAATGATGTATACATTACTCACCTTAACTTATAACTTCAACATTTTCCTTTTTCTTTTATCCTTGGTTCTTTGCCTTATCTCTTATGGTACCCATCACATATCTTATTCATTCTTGAATCTAAACATCCAATTAATTTCAATTTAGATACTATTTAACATAAACTTACATTACTTATACTTATATTAAAGAAAATTCCTCAAATTTCCAAGTTACTAGGATTTTTCTATGCAAAATTCTTTACTGGCAGCCTATGTTCCATTACTCATATCTCTCTCTACAATTATCCAATTACTTCAATTATTATTCCTACTTAAACTTAACATATAAGGTTATAACATATCCAAATTTCACATTAAAATCATTACTACACAATTTATGTTGTTAATTTAAACTTAAGCATATAACCAGCCCTGCTACCCTGCATTCTGTCTATAAATCTTATTCTGGCATGTATTGTTTCTTTGCTAATAACTCAATAAATACTTAACCAATTACTATAATTCATTTTCAAGTTGAAAATATACACATAATATTATAACATATTCAAATTTTAGAATTTTTAGATCACTGTATAATTATTAATAAATTTCCAAAATTAAATTACTTCCCTGAAATCTTTATCCAGACATGTCCTGTTTCTATGCCTATAATTAATTTCATACTCGTAAAATTATAAAACCATTTTACATACATTTAGATAACACATAAATGAACATCTTTTATGTTTAACACTTTCTCTAATTCAAAATTTAATGTCCTCATATTAATAAAATTTTGTAACCTATGTTCTATTAAATAGTCAATCTGGGCAGTCTACACTTATAACCTAATATCTCATAAACCACAATTCCAATTATAAAACCCTTTTATAGACATATATATAAAATGAACACTTTTCATGTTGAACACTTCTTCTAATTTTGTCTCTGTCAGTCTGTATAATAAAAACACAGTAATATTTTTTCATAACCCTAATTCCAGGCTAGTCGCAGTTTTTGCTCAATAAATCTTTCCTCAATTCGAATTTCAAAAATTCCTTTTACAAAATTCTAATTAACATATTTATCTACAACATTAATATTTTAACCATCCTCAAATTTAGTCTTTAAAATTTCAGAATAATAGCCAAAAATTACTGCCATCAAACAGATTTCAGACATCGTATAAACCCTAACTCATTCCTTACATTTTTAACTTAATTATCTCAATTATTTGCCAAATCATGTTATAGAACTCTTAAATACAATTAAAAATGATAAGTTTAGAATCATTATCTTAAATCAAAATACTTGAATCCCACCTCCTTTTGCTCCACCAAAAGTTTGAACACTACTTTTCTATCCTATTTTCTTCATAAATCTTCTTCTTTTATTCATTTCCTATCTATTTTTGGTTGATTCTTTGGAAAGGTTGGAAGATATATTTCTTTGTCTTTTTTTCCCTCCATGTTTTGGTTCCCTTCTCAAAAAATGACAGCCAACATATAGTTCTCATCTTTTTAAAAGCCAACAAAAAATTGAAGATAAAAAAAATAGAAAATTCTAGAATTTGGCTTATTTGGCACTTATTTAATTATTTAATAAATCAATTAATCATTTTTTATCAAGAAAATTCATTCTCCCACATCATGGCCGGCCACCTTGGCTGGTTTCTAGAAAGGATGGGTCCCACAACTTTGTTTAATTGCACTTTTGGTCCAAAATTTTTTTTATTTGTATTTTTGAACCCAAAACTTTCTGTAATTTATTCTGTCTATTCTATTTAGATTCAACCTCAAGTGTGTGGAGTGAAATACTTTATTTTAAGTTTTTCTATCATTTAAAAATAGTTCTGGGTCATTTCTGGATCCCAGACAGTGAATTTTTAAAATTGCCCCCAAAGTTGCCTTTATTTACAATTTTGCCATTATTCTTATTTTCAGTGCTCCAAAATATTTTTCAACTCTTTCTTTTCACCATAATTTCACATAAAATTAACTTATTTAATCCCCTTAGTCTGGGTCAGAAATTCTTAAATTAGCCGGATTGCTATTTTTCCGGCAGTGTTTCCAACACCGATGATTTTTGGAAAAGTTTTGCATTTGCTTTCTAACTGCGTCTCTAAAATTATCTCATCATTTCAATGTTTTTAAACTATAAACTGAAAATCAATTCATGCTTACAAGATGAGACTTCCTAGGGTATTACAATTCCTTTTCACCCTTGTCCCTCCACCACTAATAGCAAGGAGGATTAATAATACATAAATCATCATTTGGACCGTTAGCCCTGATCTTGCTAATCAACTTTTCCATAGTAGGCAACTCAACATCCAAACTGATCTCCATGGGCTCGATCCACTCAAGCTCCTTTATGGTATCATAGTGCCCCTCATCTTGCACACTTATAGATATTCATAACATCAAAAATAAAAGCTCAGTAAAAAATAAGATTTTTCCTTGAACAAGGGAAAACAAGAGATATGAAAACTTACAGATAATCTTGCCTAGCCTAAATGTTATCCTCAAATACTTCATGCAATAAGTCTAGTTATAGGCCATGAGTGTATTCATGACAACCTTCTCAACATGGATTAGAGCCAGAAGGTCCATTAAATTTAGAAGAGTGACTATAAAATGGTTCAGATAACCTATGAAAAACTTAGGATCCTCATTAGTCACTTCAATGACAATACATTTTGACTTCTAGTTGTTGACTTTTGTCTTATTGTCAATAAAAAGGTCCCCTATTATCGAATAAGAACCACCCCTCTTCAATAATGCTCACCTTGAAAAAGACTTGGAACAAGGTGGGAGTTGGAACAATGCTCATGGAAAAAAGACCACCTCAAATAAGTGGAAGTCATAAATGGAGTTAGGATTAAGCATTATGAGGTTAACTCAAAAGTGATATAAGCAGCTATTCAAGAAATCTATTAGACACATCTCAAGCAATGCTTGAAATAGTGAAGGAACAAGATGCAAGATCTTTCATTCTAGGGGATCTCCACCAAACTCTCAGAGTCAGGGGCAACTAGAACTCATTCATTCTTCATATACGTTCTTAGTTTAAAGTAATTACACCCCTCTAGGTTGTCACTCCACCTAAAGTAATTATCATAAATAATGATGGAAGTGATTTTGGACTAGCTTTGAACTATTGAAGACCATCCATTGATAGGAGCCATTGACGAATGAATACAAAGAATGTGGAGAAAACAAAAAGAAATTTGTGATTTATAAGAGAATGAGAATAAAACTCGCAAAGAGAGAAATTTGCAAAGAGCAACTAGGGAGCAACAGATGAAAAAGATGAAAGTAAAGAAGAAAGAAATTGGTAGTGAGAGGCTAATGAAATTTTAAATAGCAATGATAACAGCCCTAGTTTGTAGCCACCAAACCCTAAAGGTATCGGTTACATTTTTTAAGAGATGTTATCAAAGTGACATTACTTTGTGGCCTTAAATACGAGAAGTGAAAAAAAATCGCTTGCCATTGTCTCTTGAGAATGACGCTTTACTAGCTAGCATTGTATGAAGGATCACATCCTTCCAGAATTTGTAAAGTAACCTCCCGATTACCCTGCTTGAAAGTTTATGCCTTGTTTATATTTCCTAGGCTCAACTTGAGGCAACATGACCTCTTAAAGACAACCTCGATTCAGAAGTTCTTACTCTCACTACAATGGCCTAGTCCCAATAGAGTAAGGGGTTTCTAATGAAGAATAAATATGACTCTCATTTTTAGGCTTTAAGAAAAAATTAGGCCCACTCCTTAAAAGAATGAAAATGGACTCAAGAGATCCAGAAGGAGACATACTCAAGGATAGCTTGTGATAAAGGATCCTCTAAGGCTTGTCATAGCTGATTCATTCACTATAAAAGTGTCTTGCTAAGGTACTCTTTCGCTAGACCAATCCCACTTATGAGATCATTGGTTTCCACTCCATGCTAACTTCACTAGACAAGAAGCTAGAGGATCTTACGTGCTCAGTCATGCCATAATGTATGGTTATCAACACTTGAGACTTAGGATATGTCAGTCACATGGCATACCAAGACAAGACAAACTACTTGATTCTAACATCCATACAAGGAGCGACACTGACATGAGGTAGGTAGTGCAACTGCAAGAGCCTGACACCTTAGGACCTTGTCCGCCCTGTGCATTAATGAGAAGAAAACACTTGTGTACCAACCGACTTCTTTTCCTGCTGGCACACATAGTATAAAATAAATATTCTCATACCACTATTTTTAATTTCAGTCTACAATTTCTCACCTCTTTCTCTTATTAGAATATTATCTCAAGATAGATCATCTTATTTATTGAGAACTCTAAGAATCAAGTAACTGGCTTAAGTATCGGAAAGGTCTTGCAAAGTCCAAATTTGATATTTTGATGCTTGTTCTCTTGTTTTGTAGGTCTAAGAAGTTTTCTAAAGCCTAAACCCAAATAAAAGAGATTCACCACCTCTTTTCTTTGGATGATCAATTTTTTATCAATATTATCGTTAATAATTTATCATTTAATTCAATTCTAATTTTTATAATTAAATTAAATAATTAGATTTTAAGCAAAATTTTCATTGAGTTATTAAATTGGAAATTTATTGATGGATTATTTTTTATAGTGTTATTAATTTATTTATTTGTCTTTTTATATATAAATTTTACTTATAAGTTATTTTTAGTGTCTGTTTCGTGATACAAGAAATAGATAAACTTTCTAAAAAAAAATCAATATAAAAAACAAAATTACAATTATGTATCAAACAAGATTCGTTCTAGTCATGGTTATTAAAATTGGACTAGACCAGTCGGTCAAATTGAAAAATTGAGAACCGAATCAAGGATCGGTTCGGTCTGTCTCATTTATCCGTCCCTAAAAATCGATTAAAAATCATTGAATCGGCCTGTTAACCGATGAATAGGTCGAACCAAATCGGTTTTTCGATTCGAGCGAATCAATTTTTTTATTTTTTTTTATTTTTTTTTTTAACTTTTAAACTTTTAAATTTTTATTTTATTTTTAATCAAAACAACATTGTTTTTGTCAAGAAAAAACGACGTTATTTTGAGTTAAAAGAAATTAAGAGAATTTCAGTAATTTCGTTTCAATTTTACCTGACGCTAAAATCATGACCCTATTGCATGTTATTCTATTGTGTGAGTAGATATTTGAACAAGTGAATGTCCATAATTTATTATATATATAATTTTTGACTTAATATTATTGGATTGACACTATAAAAAATATGATCTTATATAATTTTTTTTTATTTAGCCATAATCACATTATATTTATTTTCATCATATATATAATAAAAATCAAATTATATATATATATACTGATTTTTTTCCGGTTTAACCGATTCAATTTTGGTCAATCTTCTGATCATTTGTTTTTATCGATTTTTTAACCGATCCAGTTATCAACACATTGGTTATAGCTATATTTTTATTGGATGACTAGTATAAATTTAGGATACCCATTCTTTTCACTAAATTGTTCTTTATATATATATATATATATATATATGTTCTAATCCACAAATGAGAAATATATGCCCTACTTATATCCATAGAAAATATCTAAATAAATAATGTCAAAAAAAAAAGGACCACTAATATTTCAAATAGATTTTGTCTAAAATATCTAAGATTTTTAATATTGAAGTAAAATTAAAATTATATGAAAATATTTTCCTAAAAAAGAAAAATTATATGAAAATCTATTAAGATAATTACTCATTTAATGTGATTAGACATTTAAAATTTAACATTACATTTATTTCTTTATAATTTTATATTTAAATTTAAACTAATAATTACTTAAAAAAATTAATTATAATAAAGTCATGAGCTTTTGAAATTTTTATAATTTTATCAGATATTTTAAAATTTGACAATTTCTAACAAAAATTTATCAATTTAGTTTAATATTATTACCCACTCAAATGAGAATGAGAATTTCTCAAACCCTCAATTAGATTAGATTCAGAGTAGCATTAGTAAATTTCACCAATGAGTATACTGCTTACTCAAGCACCATGAACTTTCAAAAATTTCATAATCTATCCAGAAAAAAGACATTAATAAATTTCCGCCAAGAATTACATAACCTGTAAAACTTCAAGAATTTTTCTTTTTTTTAAAATAAACCTATTTTAAATTAATTGCAACAAATTAAAATTTAGTGGCAAATTATGTATAAATTATTATTTAATCTTTAATATTTGATCTAATTAATTATCTCATTCATACTTTTTTAAAAATTAACTAATTGATCCCTCTATTTTGATTTTTGGTTGGATTTAATAACTTCATTCAATTTTTTTAAATTTTTTTTATCAAAAATTAAAATAAAATAAAATACATTACATTTTCAAAATGCTTTCCTACCCAATCTCAATTTTTTTTTTCTCCTTTGTGCGCACCTCTTTCTTTTCAATTTATTTAATTTCTTTAATCCCATCATCAATCCAATCTCCATCTCTCATCGTTAGGGGTATTTCTATTTAATTGATTTAAAAAATTATTATTAAATTAAATTAATATTTTTAATTTGAAAATTTTTCAAACCAAACAAAATCATTATTATAGTTAAACTTTAGATTTCGATTTAGTTTAGTTCAATTTGAATACTTTCGATTTTTCAGTTTCAAACAAAATTTTTTTTTTTTTTATAAATTTTCATTATTTTATTATAAATTTAAGAAAAAATATTGATAAAATATCAATAATAAAAAAATTTTAAAAATAATTTAATATTATAAAACTCAAAATTTATATATTTCATTAATTAACACACTTAAAATTTATATTTTTTCTCAAAAATTAAACTCTTTTTTATTTATCTTTAATTAATTTTAATAAATATTTTTTTAATTCTAAATTAATATTAGGTTAAAAAAATATGTGGTTGTATATAAAATAAAATTAAATATATTTAATTGTAATAATAATAAAAAAATAATATATATAAATTTCAGTTTGATTCAGTTTGAAACCGAAAAAAAATATTCAAATTATAAATTAAATCAAACTTTCGATTTACTCTATTTTTTAAATCAAATAAATTATGAAACTATCGATTTCAATTTAATTTAGTCAGTTTAGTTTGATTTGAAGAAAATGAATTGGTAATTAGTATTTATCTAAACATTCAATAATTTCTCAATTGTCAATGTGTATAATTTTGAATGACAATTAGATTTTTATAGTTGGGCATTCAAACATCTCCTTAGTATAGAATTACATTAAACATTGTTATATGTTAATTTTTCTTTCATGGGTTTTGCTTTAATTTTTGTGTTATTTAATAGAGTTAATTTGTCAATTGAGGTATATAGTTAATTAGCAGCAGTTCCATGTTGAACATATATTTCTGTTATGAGTTATAAGTTGAGAAACAGCTTTAGATTATTATAATTTATTAATTATTAATGGTGTTATTTTAATATATATTTATTTAAATTATTATTATAATTTAAATAATAATAATAATAATATTTCTTAAAAATTTAATAAATATTTTATAATAAACGATTGAAAAATAAAAAATTAAACACATTTTTTTTTATTTTTTAGTTTTCTATTTAGAAAATGAAAATTTTAGAAAACAGGAAAATGAAGAAAAAAACTAAAAATGAAAAATGAAAAATAATTTTCGCAACTAAACAGAGACTGTATTTTGGTGGTCAAATGAATTATAAAGAACTAATTTTTGCGTATCTCATATGCAATTTCAGTTTGATCTTGGCTTCTATTGGACGAGAGGACTAGTGCAATTTTTTTCCATTTTTGCTTGATTTAGAGATTTTTGCTTAGACACCGAATATTTTTGCGTCTCCATTGTTGCCCATCGTCTCCATTTTTTATTTTTTTTTTAGCTTTTTTTTTTAATTCTTTTTAATACCACTTAAAAACTAAAAATAAAAAATCTTAATGGGAGATGCTGCCGATTTTAATCTTCTTGGAGCAAATACAATTCAGGCATGCTAGGATAATGTTACATCAAATGGAATGGCTGTGGCCTGAATTCTAAGGGGAAAATTTTTATGGATACAAACATTTATTTTTATGTATTTAATCTTATATTTTATATATTATATTATTTATAAAAAATAATTGACTGTCAAAAATATAAAATATAAAATGATATAGATAATGAGACTTAAAATCTGTACCGAAATAATTTTAAGAGAAAATGAGCATTATTTTAATTTTTTGTAAGCATTTTTTCAAAAAGCAGAAGCTATTTAATTAATTATGTCAAAATTTAAAAACAAAATAATAATTTAATCTTATTATTAACGCCAAAACCACGTAGCTACTGAGAGGTAAAATAAATAAAAAAGTTTTGTCGTGTGGTGCCGACTTTAAAATTTGATTATATTTTATTTTATTTTATAGCTATAAAACACTAAAATTTATAGTCCAGTTATTAATTTGATATTGAAAGTCACTAAATCAGTATCATTGTCTACCTATATAGTTACTTTTCATTTTTCTTTTCTTTTATAGAGAATCCCGTAAGAAATGGCAGTCAATTCTTGTCTCTGTCTGTCTTCCATTTTAGAATTTTGATTGCACTGTTAAAGAAACTTCATTCAATTAATCAACAATTATTCTTTCATAATACTAATTGAATGTCTTGATTAACGGTATATTTAACAACCATTTTGAAGATTTCTGAGCTTGGCAGTGAGTAATGGAGAAGCAGAAAGTTTTTATAGAGAGAGAAAACAAAGTGGGTTTTTCGAGTTCTTCCTCTAATGGTGGAGATAAGAATGATGTGGTTAGAGATATGATGGATATAATTGAGACCGTTGGATCCTATGCAGGGTATAGGAAAACACAGAGAAAAGAATGCTTGAACTTAGTAAGGAGATTGAAGCTCTTGATGCCTCTTTTGGAGGAGATAAAAGAGACTGATAATCAATGGGTTTCAAGTGAAGATTTGAATTGCTTAGTTAATTTGAAGAAATCACTTGGTGGTGCCAAGAAATTGCTCAAAAAATGTTGCTGTGGAAGCAAGATTTATCTGGTTTGTATCCACTTTTATTTTAAGTATTGTGTTTGTGTGTTTGTTTATTTTTTTTCCCAAGTTTTTGTGATATGGGTTTAATTAAAATCAGGCATTGGAAAGTGATACAGTGATGGGTAGATTTCATGCTGTATATGATAAATTAAATCAGGCTTTGGATGAAATGCCTTGCGATAAGTTTGGGATTTCAGTGGAAGTTAAAGAGCAAGTAAGTTTTTCTTTGTTTTTATTATGTAGTTTCTTACCTTTAAGCTTTCTTCTTCTGGTTACAATTAATTTTTCTTAGATCTACTGATTAGAGAAGGATCTGCAAAATGGCTCATAATTAGTTTTATTTTTTCACAACCGTCTCAATTTTCTTCTATTAAGTTGTTATAAGCTAAATAGTGTTTTAGCATAAATTTTGATTACATAATTTCTCTGTTTATAGGTATTTTTATTAATTTTTTTTTTTTGTAAATTTAGCACTGCCATTTTTTTTTTGGAGTATTTTGGGAAGGGAGATTCGAACCTGTCTATTGCTGGCATATGCACAATTTAGCATTGCCATTGGAGCATGCAAAAATGCTTATTCCCTCTGGTCTCTTTTTATGGGTTAGTTTTTGTCAAAATGTCTCTTAAGAATATGATGACCGAGATGATAGGGAAACTATGATTTTCGTTACTTTTTTTTTTCCTTATCTATTACAAATAGTAGTAAGGACGTGATTTGGGATTGTACAAGTAAATCTAAAAAATGGACTGCATTTCTGTTATTTGAAGGTTCTGTTATAAAGAAGTCCATAATTTTATTTTATAATTTTCTGGGTATTCAAATTTTATATGCGTATTTTTTTATTGGTTCATGTCAGGTTGAGCTAACGCATATGCAACTTAAACGAGCCAAGAGGCGGACTGACACGCAGGATATAGAACTAGCAATGGATATCATGGTTGTATTCTCTAAAAAGGATGACCGAAATGTAGATAGTGCAATACTAGAAAGACTTGCCAACAAGTTAGATCTACATACTATTGCAGACTTGAAAGCTGAAACAGTAGCTGTTAAAAAACTATTTATAGGGAGAGATGTGCGGAATGCTGACAGCATCCAGCAAATAACTGATCTGCTAGAAAAACTCAAACAAATTGCAGGGGTTGATGAAATCATTGAGTTCAATGGTCCTATCTCTTCAAGAAGTCTTCAGAAGTCTCAATCTTTGCTAATTCCTTATGAATTCCTCTGTCCAATTTCTCTGGAGATCATGGTGGATCCTGTTATCGTGGCAACAGGACAGGTAAACTTGCTTTTACTTTGATAACATTTCAAAATCACACAAAATGGTGGACCAAATGGAATAAGCTGCTTAACTTTTAGTTTTTAATGTAGGCTTGCTTATAGAACTTTCGTAGTCTCAGTCCCATAGATATTATATAAAGAATTATGATCTTAATACTTTTGTTTCACAGTAAGAAGATTTAGTACTGTGCATAAAATTATTTTAGTACTGTGCATAAAATTATTCCTTGGATTTACAAATTGCTTGCTTGGAAAGATTTTAGGCTTCTCTATTCCAGTTCCATCTCGTAACTAAAACTTGAGAAAGATTTTAAAACACTTATTGAAAAATGGAACTTATAGCACTAGAGAATCACTATTGATATTTGAAATGAGAAAGATTTTAAAACACTTGTAGAAGAATGGAACTTATAGCAAAAGAGAATCACTATTGATATTTGAAATATTTTGTACTCAGGTGAAGTCAACCGAATTTCAAATTATAAGTGAAACATAAACCCTTAATCTTTTGTTAAACATGCTCTGGAAAGTGAAATATTTTATATTTTTCGTCTCTTTTAGACTTATGAAAGAGAAAGCATACAAAAGTGGTTGAATTCTAATCGTCAGACCTGCCCAAAGACTGGACAAACTTTGGAACACTTGTCTTTAGCACCCAATTTTGCACTCAGGAACCTTATATTACAATGGTGTGAGAAAAATAATTTCATACTGCCCAAGAAGGACGCTTACGTGGGTTGCGGTGGCTCTCCTGCTGAACTTGTAGAGGAAATCTCATGCTTGGTCCAAAATCTGTCCTCTGCTGAAATTGACATACAGAGAGAAGCCATCGTGAAGATCCGTATGCTCTCTAAAGAAAATCCAGACAACCGTATTTTGATTGCCAACAGTGGGGCAATCCCTCCATTGGTTCAACTCTTGTCCTATCATGACTCAGTGGTTCAAGAACAAACTGTGACAGCGCTTTTGAACCTGTCAATTGATGAAGTAAACAAAAGACATATAGCCAGAGAAGGAGCTATTCCTGCTATCATAGAAATATTGCAAAATGGAACACAAAAGGCTAGAGAAAACTCTGCTGCAGCTTTGTTCAGCTTGGCAATGCTTGACGAGAACAAAGTCCTTGTTGGGGCTCTGAATGGAATCCCTCCGCTAGTGAACCTTTTGCAAAATGGGACAATCAGAGGTAGAAAGGATGCTGCAACTGCACTTTTTAACTTATCTTTGAACCAAACAAACAAGTTCAGGGCCATTAAGGCTGGTATCATACCACCATTGCTTCATTTGCTCGAGGATAAGAACATAGGCATGATCGATGAAGCCCTATCAATCTTATTACTCCTTTCATCACATCCTGAAGGAAGGAGTGAAATTGGAAGGCTATCTTTCATAAGAACTCTTGTTGAAATCATAAGAAGTGGGACTCCGAAGAACAAGGAATGCGCCGCATCAGTTCTTCTTGAATTGGGGCTCAATAATTCATCTTTCATTTTGGCTGCACTTCAGTTTGGCGTATATGAACATTTGGTAGAGATTACAAGATGTGGAACTAACAGAGCTCAAAGAAAGGCGAATTCTCTTTTGCAGCATATGAGTAAGTGTGAACATATTCCATAGACTTCGACGAACTGCAAGTTGATAGAATTTTAGAGTGTGTATTGAAACATTTTTGGCATTGTATTTCTTGAATGGCTTTGCACCCAGAGTGGCTTTATATAATGTGGAAGCCTTAAAAGCTACTGAGCTTTTCCTCTGGTACTTTATGTTGATTCTGTAAAGTAGATATGGATATGAATATTTTCTAATCATACCATTAGTAGTGCTATTTGTGTCACTTATGTAATAATTTACTGTATGTCTGATATGTTGTATCAATCATTTTCTATAGAAGAATTTTTGGGATCAAATGTTTTTTAATCGTAATTTACATTAAATTTATATAATATAATTAGATAATTCTTATATATTTCTAAAAAAATTTCGTCTAAAATAAAGAGATTTTAATGTGGCCATGGCCTCTCGTGTCACTCCGTCCGTCAATGATTCTAAACAAATAAATCAACCATAGCAATCATTAAATATATGTGATAAACTTGTACTAATTTATTAACAATCAAAAGCTAGCTAGCATAATGTTGTTACAAACTTCTCTGTGCAACACAAACATAACACACACATATATATATATATATTCAAATATGCTTCCCAATTTTGGAGCATAATCAACAATGATACAATGTAGAATACAAGTTATAAAGTCAGTCATACCAATTTTAGCAAAGAAATTAACCGTAATAGTTAAAGAAATTAAGAACCCATCATATCATCTCTCTTTTCAAAGACCCAATCTCAAATCCAAAGTGAAGTCTGATGAATAAGAGGAGGAGGATTCATCTTGATTATCAACTGGAGCAGGTAAATTAAGATCCAAACCACAACTTTCCTTGGCTTGATTCATTGAAGAAGAAGCTGCTTCTTCTCCTTTCTCCCAGTGACATCTCTTATGCCCACCAAGTGCTTGTCCACTAGAAAACACCCTTAAACAGATACTACATTTGTGTCCAAATACCATTAACATTTTACTGTTGACATGAAAACTAGTATCCTCTATAGTCCTGCCGCCGCAGTCTCCGCCGTAATCCTCATCGACTATCTCACAGCCATCACTACTTCTAGTAATGGCGAAACAACCCTTCACATTCTTATGACTTGCTCTATGACCCCCTAATGCCTGATGGGAACCAAACACTTTCTTGCAACTTGAGCATTCAAAACGACAATTCAATACGTCTTCTTCAACTTGAAAATTACTACTACTTGTGGTATTATAAGTCAAAGAAGCAGAATCACTGTTAGACAACAATAACAAACAAGCAGCCACTTCATGATCTTCTAGAGTCATTACAGCTTGGTTTGGATTCTTATTATAGTTATCCAATTCTTGAAGTGGCGTCGAAATGGGTCTGCAATAATTAGGGGGTGGATTAATTCCACGCCATTGTCGTTCTGGGTGGCACCTCATGTGACCATAAAGTGCTTTCTCTGACCAAAACTTTTTACCACATTCAGTACAAGGTTTTGTGATCTTTGGAGCAGAAGGGTCTGGTTTTTTCCGATTAGTGACAAGAGAATTTGGTATAGTATTACTAGAAGGAACCAAATTGAGTTCAATTTTGTTCAATTTGGTTCGTTTTTTACGCAGTTTTTGATTTTGGTTTGGGATTGGAAGTGAAGACGATGATGGGAAATAGAGATTTGGGTCTGAGTTTGTCATTTTCTTTAAAAAAAATTTAGACAAAGTAAAATAGAAAAAAGTGATAATAATGGAGGAGAGGTTGGTTTTGTAGTGCAGTTTATTAGGCGGTTACTACAAAGGGAATGTGAGAGTGAGAGAGGGTTTGAATTGAAATGAAGCGGTTTTTTTTTTTTCCATGTGCAGAGTTTATGGTTATCTCTTTATAGAGTGAATTTACTTAAAACTCCTCATTAATTTAATTTTCTAGTTAAGATTAGTGGAGACTGAATAGTAAATGTGCATGTGTTACGTGAGAAACGACACCAAGCCACCACCTCCACTGGCCGCTGCAGTCTCCAAATTAGCAGTGTTACCAGTAATTGCATCCGTGATATAAGGTTAGTCACAGAATTATCTACACACATGTTAGATGAAAAATATTCATTAATTGTTTGGTTGTGGCCATGAAAATGAGTTTTTTTAAAAACTTTTATCTATTACTAAAGTTTTTTTTATCTTTTTAAATACAGATATCAAACATTAACTTTGAAAGTCAAACTTATAAATTTTTCAACACTTCAATTTTAATTTTATATATAAGTTTAGCAACTTATCCCTCTATTTAATTTTATTTACATTAAAAAATAATAAATTATAATATGATATCATTTATTTTAATAAATATTTTAAAAGCATGAGGATTAATTTTTTTTTTTTTTATATTTATTCTTTTAATATTTTACTTTTATCTCTTTAATTTTAAAATTTTTTATCATTGGCTCTCTAATTTTACACTTATATTTTTTTATACATATTTATCCTCTAAAATTTTTATTGTCTTCATATTTTTTTCATAAATTTTATTTTTATATATCTAATTTTAAAAATCTTTACAATTAAACTTTTATATTTATATATAACCTCATAAAAAAAAAATCCGGTCACCTAAAATCTTGATCCGCCACCGCTCATATCACGTACAAAGAGAATGATCAAAGAATTAGAGAATTAACAACAAAAATTTATGCGTTCACTTTATAGTCTTGGGTTGTTTGGCGAATGGTCACACTGTTTAATAACAAATTCTAGAAAGTTCAGCATGAGTTTGGGAATGTGTTTGCAATTCTGTGAGTGTTCATTTCGTAATTTTTGGCATGTTTCTTTTGTTATTTTTCTCTAGTTTATCTAATAAGAACAAATTTAATGGAGGAAAAAAAAAAGAAAAAAGAAACGATTATTCCTTCCCTTTCTAATTAATAGAATTTTTATTTATTTATTTATGATTCTTGCAGTTCTTGGCATTTATTGATACCATAACAGGTTGTCAGATGTTGAGCAAGCTCAAGGGTTTCTTTCTCTCGCCCTTCAACTTGGTGTGGATCTTTTAATGCTGAAACTCCCAGAAATTGGTCATCTCTCTACTTTTTTTTTTTCTTTTTTTTCCTACAATTAGGAACTCTCGGAAAACGTCTTGCAAAAAATAGGAATAATTATTATTCCATCCCTTTTAAAATAATTATCTTAATTATAAGTTACACAAATATTAAGAATTTTTTTTAAAAATATTTTAATTTTTATTTTCTTCTAATTAAATATAATCATTTTTTTATTATTTTAATATATCAATAATTAAATATAATTATCTTTTTATTTTTTAACAGATAATTAATATTTTTATTTTTTTTTAAATTTATATTAATTATATAAAATTAAATATACGAGAGTATTATTAAAAAAAAAAATTAAATTAAAATATATTAAAAGAGAAATTAAGATATTTATTTTAAAACGGAGAAAATAATTTATTATCTCTAAATTTCTATTTTTTTCTTTTTTATTTTAGAGAAAAGACACCTGGTGGAGGGAAGTAAATTTTTTTTTTTAAGGAAAATATTTTATTTTTATAGATTGCGAATGAATTGGCCTTTTTAATATTGTTACTTAAGATAGAAAACTTTTTTCCCATTTACCCAATTTGAAAAGCCAGTTCTAACCAGGAGATTGAACTAAATAATCAAAGGATTAAATAGTGTAAACTTTTTTGTGCCCATTGATATCAAGTTCACAGGTAAATTTGCAACAATAGCCATTGGGTGGTAAAAATTGCAATTTTTAATTAATTTTATTTTTCTTGATTTATATTCCATATAAATTTAGGGGCTAATTTGATGTTTAGATGCACATTGACTTTCTGAATAAATTCCTTTACTAAAGAAAATAAGTTATGTAAATTAATGCAATACAGGACTAGATGGCATCAAGTTTCTGGATTTTCATCAAGTACTGGAATTTTCATCTACATTTTGCTTCAGTTCAATTTCTTCGTTTCCTGTATCAATCCCTCCATTGCAATAACATTTGATATTTAATTCGATAACAGAAGAAAATCGACTACAAAGCAAGCCTGAAACTAGCTAGATAACTAGATAAAAAGAAACATTACATTACAATACAGCTAGAATTCAATACAATAAGCTACATTACAACACAGCTAGAATTCAATACTGTCAATAGCTCTTGCTGCTATAAAATGAAGCCGATAATACAGTCAGAATTAAAGGAAGAGAGGTACAAGAAGCCTGCAGCTATATTTCCCTTGTTGACCACTAGTGTAAGAAGCAATACCATGATGGTTAATCCCTATGATTTCTCTGGCTGGCATTGACAAGTTGTTGATGATTTAATATTCTTCATGGATTTTCCCCATATATTCAGAAAACCAACCCGCTGCACCTCTTTTGCTGTAATGACGGAGAAAGAATCGAGTCATCATTATCTATTAACCTCGAGTTATCTCAAAATATTGAAGATAAGTAGTGTTCGGAAGCAAATACACAATGTAGCAGGCAGCAAAATGGAACAAACTACAGGGGTAAAACTGCTAGGGTCATCCCTTTTTTTTTCTTTTTTTCTTTTTTGGAAAAAGGGAAAAGAAAAGGCTGAACAATTTTTCATTAAAAGATTCTAACCCCTATATCTACTGCCTCTTTGTCCAATCTATAAACACCCGAAGGGTGTGCAGCAATAATCCAATGGTTTTGCTATCCCAGGACTGACAATTTGAAAACCAAAAGCAAGAAAAATATTATCAAGCCTAGCCTAGATTAATGAAAAAAAAAAAACTGAACGACTCAGATTTGACAACCACCAAAATATGTGTGATTAACCACCTGGTTATTTTAACTTCTTTAGCTACTGCCAAAGGATACGTCAACCAAATACGAAATATGGATGCCTCACACATTTTTGTGCAGAAGTTGGCTAAAATAAAAGAAAGCATAAAACACCTTAGAACAGCCATTCTAACCTAAATAGTAAAAAAATTATACACTGTCAGCTCAGCATTCAAAAGAATCATAGAAGTTTGAGTTGCCAACTGCATAAAACAAGAATAAATCTAGTGAAGGCATAGCAAGGATTATTGACTTGAAGATCTCTCTATCTCACAAGCAGAAAAGTGCACAAACACCTGCAAGTGTAATGGCAAAAGGTAAGCACAGGTTTACACTACCTCCATAGGCCAACATCAAGTTACATGTAACAAGTATTTGAAACCCTAAACTGAGAGAGACAAAGGAAAAAGGTAAATATAAAATAGGTTTTGAGACACTAATCTTCCAATTTCTGTGGTCTATAACACTAAAAGAAAAACAAAGCACCCTCACCAAAAGCAAGTGCATTATTGAGAATTATATGCAGGCATTTCTAGACAGCAAGAAATGAATGTTGTAGAAATTGAAAGAATTTCTAACCAGAATGGTTTCGTCAAGAAGCAACGAGGCAGAAAAATAAAGAGAATAACTAGAACCCCTGCAGTAAGCTGATCAGCCAGAGAGAATTGGAAAAACTCAAACTGTCATCTAAAAGGCTTAAAAAGAAAAACTTGCTTCTGAATTTGCATCAACAAGAAATTGAAAATGAAGAACCAGAAAAATTAATATAATATTTTGGAGGGTAAACTCAGCAAGGTGATATTGCAATGCACACACACGCATTGTTTGGAAAAGTAAAGATAAAACTTGAGATTAATGAATTTTTGGCAAAGCATTGTGGAAGAAAGTATAGAACAGTAAATAGAAACAAGAAAAGAAGCAGCAGGAAGGTCAGTTGGGAAAATTCATCAACCTAAAACTATAAATTGGCAATCAGAGGTAAACCAGTAGGGTATGAAAACAAGAAACTGTAAGTGATATTCAAGAGGAGATTGAGCATCAATGCAAAAGAACTCCTATGAATACATTCAAACAACTGGACTCCCAAAAGTAATCTTGTATCCAAGGACGTGTAAGGTCCATAAATGTAACAAAGAAATTATAAGGGACAAAGAAGCCTAGATGTTCAAGATACCAATACCAAAGATGTTGGGTTTATGCTCCCTCTAACTAGCATTCAAGAGATGGAATTTGTTATTACAAAAAGGTTGATAAAAGAACTCTGAAGGGAGATTACAAGCATTTTTAGCCTGTGATCTGAAAATAAGGCTAGAAACAACTGCTGGGACACTTAAATTAACATGTTCATGGGCGATTTTCTAGATACAAAATAAACATTTTCATTATATCTTAATAAGCGAAGCTGCCTACATGTCATAAATATACTATTTTATCTGCTAGATCTTTTCATGTGGAGCATATCTTGTCTTACATGGTACTGCAAATGTTTATAAATTCTAGCAAAAGATTTAATATCATATGATCTTCATATATCTTACACAAGCTAAGGCCAGAACTACTCTTAGGTAAAACAAGGCTTCTAAAACCCCTCAGGAAAATGAATAATACAAAACCCTTCAACTGCAGATGGAAAGATAATGTAGCTAGATGTAACCACATTATTAACTTATAAATGAAGCAAATCTGTGGAGAACATAATAGGCTTTGACTACTCCAAAAGTGAGAACCAAGAACAGCCAGGTAATGGCCTAGCACAGAGGTGGCTTTAATAAAAAGAAATATTGAGTATTTTTGCAGCGAAGCAAACACTAGTAGTTCATAGCATTCAAGCTAGGAACAAGCAAATTGTAAGAGGAAAATTTTCTATAGTTAAAGCGTCATATAAAACCCCTGATATAAGAAGCTGAATCGTACATTCAGAGTATAATTGTTCACGCAAACAAAAACAATCCTGAAATTTTGACAATTCCTTTCACAATATTCAACTTCCAATTTAGAAAGATCTGACACCCTCTTTTCCTATATAGCATCAAAAGGAAAATAAGGGCATGTAAAGCAGATATTTCACGTTACCTTCTTCCAGTGAAAGTTGAATGGATCTCTTCTCCAACTCAACTGCATGTCTGCTAAGTTCAACTGAGGAAAGCCAACGAAGCACTAATTGAACAAAAAATAATCTGTAAATCAGTGCATTTTTTTTTTTTTTGCAGTGGTAAATTAAATCATCTCAAGGTGGTATCTTTGAATCTCAAGAACTTACTTTGCAAGTAATCCTCTTGATCTGACTCATCTAACTTCTTCAGTAGAATTTGCAATTGATGATATCTCTCTTCCCAATGCAGGTTTTGCATTCCCTTCAAATTATTCGACAAGGGGCCGGCAGAAGCAACATGATGATAATTAGGTTCTGCTGGTGCAAACCTCGTATTAGAGTTGACAACAGAAAGAGGAACTGAAGGTTTTCCAGAAATAGGTGCAAATGCAGGAAAACAAGAAACCTTTGGCTCCATTATATGTGGTTTTGGTTGCAAGGTCTCCTCCATATGGTCAAGTTGCTCTGAATTCAGACAATCAGTATTAACGCAACGGCCTTCACAGATACTACTATTGCCTGTTTCCGCTTCAGATTTCCTGCGAACATAGACAAGTTGAGCATTTGCAGCATTACTACTTGGAGAATGGTGGTGTGGAGAGCTAACTGGCCTCTTAGGTGATGATCGCTTTGTACCAGAAACCTTTACAGAATCCATAGTTTGTCCTGTATCCTTTGGTAATGGAGAATTCTCAATAGAATTGGGAATCCTATTTTCATTCTGCACGTCTCGCAATGCTGTCTTCTTTACGGCAATAGGAAATTGCTTATCACAAGTTGACAAGTTATTTTCAGAGTTGCCAAGCCTGTACTCACTGAATTTTGAGTCTACTGTTTGCTGAACCATCTGAAAAAAAAAAGGGTAAGAAAATAGCAAGAAAATCCCATTGTAGCTCACCAAATGTTAAAACAACCCAAAAATTCATAATAAATCATAAGCACAAAGAAGGAGAAATTAAACGATCACAAACAAGAATACCCAGAATCAGAAAATGGAGAGCTACAAAATTGCTAGCTGAAAAGCGAAAAGAATCAAGTTCAAGAAAAAGAAAGAAATTAACAGAAAAGAAAAGAACAAAAACAAGATCAAACAACAGAAGGGAGAGGGAAAAAGAAAAGGTATGTACCTGTTTGTGTAGGACATAGAAGAAGATTTGACATAGAAAAGAAGCGAAGAGAGATGATGGGCAAAATTAGATTTAGTATTGTTATTAGGGCACACGAACCAGATGAGATCCATCCATTTCAGTCCCTTGATATCTGATTGACTGAGAAATACTTTAGGGATTCTGCCTCGTCATCTTTAGATTATACAATGAAAATGAAACACGTGTCTGTGTTTGCCATATCACTATACTTGGAGCATATTACATAATTGGATAATAAAATTAAAATGAAAATAAAATATTTATCCCAAAATTTCAACTGTTTGAAAAATTGAAATAAAAAATATAAAATAAAATTAAATTATTTCAAGATTTTTATTACTAAGGGAGTGTGGAAATCAACACGAATTAAAAAGATGAAAATAAAAATTAATTTTAAAAGCGGAAGTAAAAGTTCACAACTCACACATTATTTTAAATCACAGCTCACTATCAAATCATACATTACTATAAATTATTCACAATACACTTTACAATCTAAATATATTTATTTTTTAAAAATTATTTTATTATTTTTTAAAAATAATTTAAAAAATTTATTCTAAATTTTTTTTTTGGAAAATTATATATTTTTTATTTTCTAAAGTATATATATATTTTTTTGTATTTAAAAAACTATAAAAATATTTTTTTGAATAATTAAACATTATATAATTAAAAAAGTACACAATTAAACCCATTAAAGTAGTAAAATAATGCGATGAAAAGTATTAAAATAATAAAATTTAATTTTGATTATCATTACCTCTAAAATATTTTTAAATATGTTCTATCAAGTCCGATAACAGTTGATAATTTACTTCACGGTTGCATAATTTTGTGTTTTGTGTTTCATTAGAGTTATTCTTAAAATTTTTGGACGGATCCTTAACCCATGGGAATTAGAGAATCTCCTTCATCATCATTCCAATTTCTTATTACATTTCTTTCATCCTGGATAATTATATTATGTAATATAATGTATGCTTACATTATATTTTTTAGTTTTTCTCTTTGTCAAAATCGAGTCAGCTCACGTATAATTGCCTAATGGGATTAGAGCACTCTAAACGCTCTCTCAACGTTTTTTGTTGTAGTTTCCTGCATGTAACATCCGTATTTTTTAAGTATTTTAAAAGTTATATTTTATTAATAAATAATAATTATTTTAAGAATATTTAATGAATATAAAAATATTTTTGAATTTATATTATATTATTTTAAAAAATAATTATTTAAAAATAAAGAAAAATATATTTTCGAATTTGATTTTAATTTTTTCAAAAATTTTATAAATTATAGAATTAATTTTATTATGTATTGTCAATTATTAATTTTGTAATTTATTTAGTGAATTTAATTATTTTAAATTATAATTTATAATTTAGTTATTTAATTAATTTGTTAATTTAAATATTTTAAGTATATTATTATTTAGTAATTTATTTTATTATTAATATATTTATTAATTAAATATGGAAAGAATATTTCAAAGAAATATTTCTTCATATTTTTCAAAAAAAATAAATTATTATTATTATTATTATTATATATATATATATATAAAAATGGACAGGCGGACAGAAAAGGGAAAGACAATCTAATCAGACAGAGAGAGAGGGTGTGATTCACAGGAACACTAATTTTAGGTTGCTGGAAGGAGTCACATGCCTGACTGGAGAGAAGCCAGGCCGCCGATCAAGTCGTCTGCAGAAGCTCGTCGGGAATGGCCACCAGACGGCGGCTCATGCACCGTCCGATCGGCCCGCCTCTGTCGAGCTTCTAAGCAGTTTTTCGGTCAAACCAGACCCCTTTTCCTAACGATTCTTCTTCCATCAAACTCTCATTGATGCCAGCTTTCTGTTGATACCCATATTGCTGTCATCAGCGACCAAAAGCGGGACTGAAAAAGGAATATGAGTATATTTTTTCGACAATTAAGAATAAGGGGAGTAATTTATTTTAAATTAATTAAAGTATTTTTGGAGTAATTTATGTGAAAAATATTTACTTTGGACACTGAAATTAGAATATTTATCGAGTAAATAAATATAAATTATGTTTAAATTAAAGGTATAAGTTACGATAAATTAATATAATTAATTTAAAGTTATTATGAAACAAATTAGGTAATATTTATGAAAGTTAAATACCAAGAATTAAATATTTGTGGGATAAATTAATTGAGAGTGTACTTAAATTAGGTAAATTAATTAATTTAAATTGAGAATAAATTATTGGAGTCCAATGGATAATTTATCTGAATAATATTATAAGTATGATGATAATTAAATATATTTTGTGGTAATTAATTAGTGAAATATCAATTATAGTATAATTATTAATTGAGGATGTTAGTGAATAATTATTTTATTAAAATTTATTGGAGACCAATATTAGAAATTAATTTGTAGAATAATTATCGAATTATTATAGAAATTATTTTGGATGTGGTGATATTAAATTATTGTTTTGGAATTTTGTTCATTAAATAATAGTTATATTTAATTGATTTGGGTAGAAAATAAATTATAAATATTGAGCTGAAAATTTATTATTTTGAGTATTGTTGGTTTGGAGGCCTAGAGAGCAATTGTGTTGATATTGGATGTAGGTTTATGAGCTATTTATTTAAAGTGTTATTATTTTTATTTGGAATAAAATATAATTTTAACTCTTACATTTAACTTTAGGAGCATATTAATTTTTAATATTTAAAACCTGTAATTCTAACCATTCTTTCTGTTGACTTCAGTCTCTGAGTTCCACATGGATTAAAAAGTAATTGACAAATTATAATTTAATTCTTAAAATTTTATTTATTTACAAAAAAGTATTTTTTAAATTAAATGTATAAAAAATAAAATAAATTAATAACTAAATAAAAATTAATTATTTTATTTAATTAAAATTAAAATAAATATTATTTTTAATTTAAAATTACTTTTTATTTAATTAAAATAATTAATTTTTATTTAACTATTTACTTTTCTAAAATTAAAATAAATAAAATTATTTTTTTAATTATTTAATTTATTTTCTTATTTTATAAAATTTGAAAATTATTTTATATATATAATAAAAAAAATTATTTTTTTATTTAATTAAAATTAAAATAATAATAAATATATATATATGATGTACTTTTAGTTATTTTACTAAAATTTAATAAAAAAATAAAAAAATAAATAAAATATCAAATTTATTAACAGAATCAAAATATAAGGACTAATTGCATTTATTTCCTTAAATACTATTATTCCTAAAATATTGTCAACTTTTTAATCAAATATGCAAAAAATAAGAAAATAAATTAAATAATTAAATAAAAGTAATATTATTTATTTTAATTTTAAATTAAAATATATATAAAATAAATAAATAAAAATATAATATATGAATGTTATACATAAAATTATTCATATATAATTTTTAATAAGGTTAATTATAATGACACCTCTATATTTTTTTCATATTATATTAATACGTCCATCTGTTTTCAAAATTATACTAAAACACCCCTCTATTTTACCACCGTTATACAACGACGTCCTTCAGTCCATTTTTTTCAGTTTTTACGTTAATCAAAATGAAAAAAGTCAAAAATTACTTAAAATATTTATATTAATACCAAAAATATCCCTACATTTACCATCTCATATCCACACTCATCTTCGTCCTTTCTTCATTTTATAATTTTCAATTTCTTCAAATTTCTTCTTTAAATCCCCCAAAATAATTTCTCTTCTTTAATTAAATCCCCAACACTTCTTTAATTAAAAAATTTATGTTAATATTAAAATTTTCTGACCTAAGAACTTCCCTCTATAAAATCTAGCTCTAAAAAATCCAGCTTTGTTAAGTGTTCAAAAAAAAAACTAAAGCCCAGACTTTTGTCTCACTGCCTTCCTGCTCTCTTTCCTGCTCCAGCTCTTCCTCCCACTCCCGCTGCCCCTCCTACTCCTACTACGCTTTCAATCGCTGCTACAGCATCTGCCTTCGACTCTGTTGTTGCTGCAACTGCGAACAATGCCAAAGCTGTTGTTGCAACCAAGGACGCATCGATCGCTACTAAAGCCGCTTCCTAAAAATGGTTGGGTGTAGCTCAGCTTGAGTGTTTAAGGCTCCAAAAACGATGGAAGAAAATTACAGAAACTAATCAAATTGATTCTTTTGATCTTCAATCCCAAACCAAGTTACATGTATTCAACTCATTTAAAAGTTTTCCTGTTCAGTTTGGCACTGTGAGTTATGGTGTACCAGTAATTAATGGTGGTGGGTTTTTAGGTTTCGATTAAGGAAATAATCTTGTTGTTAAGCAGATTGAAAATGGTGGGTCTGCTGAGTACAATAGGAATAACAATTTTTGTCAATTTTTATTGAATCCACACCTTTTTGGAGCTCCAGATATGAATGAATTGAAGTGAATTGACAACTCCACAATCAAACTAGAAATTATCTAGGGCAGTCAGAGCTTGAATCGGATACAGAGGAGATTTCCTCGCGGGCTTCAAAGAATTGATCCTCGCGGATAGTTCGTTAATAGCAGTGGGTTTGCATGTGTTAAGATTAAAAGCGGTGGGCAAAACAGAGGAAGATTAAACAATTGATAGATTTGTATTGATCAAGAGATCCGATTTTGGCATCCATAACAAAGGAGAATGAGATTTTGTTTTGAATATTACAAGGCAGAGAGAGAGGAAAGGTATGTGAACTTGGTTTATATTTTTCTGTAACTTCTCAAAGCGAGAATGACATTGGTTGAGGAAGGGGGATTCTGATGTTATGCCTCATAACTCTTTTCTTCAATTATTTATTACCTTTTGTATATAATATTGTGATTGGGTATTACATTTTCTAGGGAAAATTCAACCAAAAGTAGGATAGTTTGATTTTTTTGTATTTTTTTTAATTTACTTTGGTAATGAAAATTTTAATAGTGTATATTGATGGTGGATAATGGTGGTTATAATGGACAGTGGTAGTGATGGTGGTACCAAGTTAGAAAGTGAGTGAATTTAAAGGTTAGGGAGTGAGTTATATTAAAGAAATGGCATAAGAATGAAAATGAAAATGAAAATGAGAGGTATTATGGATTTCTTATATTGATTTAACGGATTTTTTAACATAAAGACTTCAAATTATAATGGTAGCAAAATAGATGGGTGTTTTAGTATAATTTTGAAAACAGAGGGACATATTAGTATAATATGAAAAAATACAGGGATGTCATTATAATTAACCCTTTTCAATATTCTAATTTTAATTAAATAAAAAAGAAAGAAAAAAAAATATATATATATATAAACGGTATTTAGATATGAGAGTATTTAAAAAAAGAAGCGCAATTTAATTTTTGTATTTTAATTCTGTCAATAAATTTGGTTATTCGTCTAATTTTTTTCTATTTTTCTATTAAATTTTAGTAAAATGACTAAAATTATCTTATATATATAAAAAAAAAAGGAAAAAATATCTATTTTAATTATTTTAATTTTAATTGAATAAAAATATTTTTTAATTAAATATATAAAAATAATTTTCAAATATATAAAATTAGAAAATAAATTAAAGAATTAAAAAATAATTTTATTTATTTTAATTTTAGAAAATTAAATAATTAAATAAAAATTAATTATTTTAATTTAATAAAAAGTAATTTTAAATTAAAAATAATATTTATTTTATTTTTAATTAAATAAAATAAATAATTTTTATTTAGTTATTAATTTATTTTATTTTTTATATATTTAATTTTAAAAAATATTTTTTATAAATAAATAAAATTTTAGAGATTAAATTATAATTTATCAATTACTTTTAATCCATATGGGACCCAAGGACAGAAGTCAATGGAGAGAAGGGTCAGAATTGTAGATTTTAATAACATTGAGGTCAAAATTATACCTCGAAAAATATTAATAGTTGATATGCTCTTAGGGCTAAACATCAGGGTTAAAATTGTATCTTATTCCTTTTTATTTCAGAGGGGTTATAACATAGTTTTAGAGGAGACTTAGCTGAAATTTTGGCAAAATCTTGAAAGTTGTTTTTTAAATTTCAAAGTCAGTATTTAAGTATTTTATTCTAATAATTTTCATATAAGGTTTTAGTGTTTCAGGTGTCTTCCTTGCAGTCAGTCACAGGGCTCTCTACAGAAAGCCCGTTGGGTTAATTGTCGTCAAGTTTGTTCTCAGTAATACTAAGAAAATTGAGTGATGACTTTTTTCTCCAGTTTGATTTATCCTTACCCTCTTCTATAAGGCTTCAAGCCTAACAAAACCTTAAACATCACAAAGGACATGATAATATGTCTCGAAGGATAGAGATTGTTCCCTATGTGGTAACATTCATTATCTTATATTTTGTTTTAGAATGTATGAAGGCTATTAATGGATGTTTCAGATGGATAACATTCATTATTTAATTATTTGGAATTAGCTAATTTCAGGCAAAAAATAAAATTAACACCCATTACTTGTCGCTTCATGGGAGTTACAACAAAAGATAATGCCCGTTATTAAAGTGATTTATTTTGAAGAAATTTGAGCAATAGGAAAATTAATGGTCATTACCATATAAGTAATGCCAGTTACATCCATTATGATGTCCTCCCTAAGGATTCAACTACTAAAGTTTATTCAAAACCTAACTAAACTCAATCCATAAACTTGCAAAGAGCAATTAAGACTCAAACAAGCCAACTCTATGCAAAACTAAGGCACAAAGCAACTCAATATAAATCAATTAAGGCAAATATCAAATCACTTATAATCCATCAATACAATTACAAAGCATGCAAATAAAGACATTGGGTGTTATATAAGATAAAGTTATTAATTTTTTGAATTTCTTATTTATGCCATATAAGTTATTATAATATTTAGGATTTAGGATGTTGATAGCATGCAAATAAAGACCTTGGATATTACATAAGAAAAAGTTGTTAATTTTTTTGAATTTCTTGTTTATGCCATATAAGTTATTATAATGTTTAGGGTTTAAGATATTGATGGGTATTCTGATATAATTGTATTGGTTGCAGAAGGAAAGATATTGCTGTTACTTTAAAAGGCATGATGAGGATGTGAATCCAAGATATAATGTGGCGATTAATGAGCTGTTTAGTGAACTAGTTAGTTTGAAGAAGGAGAATATATTTATAAGACAACTTACTCGATGTGAGTTGTCATATCTCGAACCATATGTGGAGTTGTAAAATTTAAGATGCTTTGGAGTGTAAGGGACAGATGGAAAAAATTCAATAAATATGGTTAATCTAGTTTGTATGGGTTTAGCAGTGGTTGTGGTATTCTTGCTATTTGGATCTAAGGGTAGTGAGAATATTAGCTAGGTTGTAAATATAGTAAATTATTTTGTGCTATTTGGGCATGTGGGGACCAAAATTGGGGTTGATATTGTTATTGTAGTTTTAGGTGTGTTCCATTTCCTACTAGCTTTCAACTTTTATATATTCCTCCAATTACACTTTTGTAAGAATAGATATATGATCTCACTGCCAATAGAAATTGGCTTTGTATTTTTTTTATATGTAATGGAATCAATGGTCCTAATTTCTAGGATAAAGTTTCTTTATATGTAGTTTACCTTTTACTTTATTATTATTAATTCTCATATAACAACCTATACTCAGGCTCATATAACGAATAAATCACTTGACATCAACTAGCAATAATGATTCTAACCACTTAGAATTGGAATAATAATTCATATTCACATAACAAATAAGGAAAACCAAAGACATTCTAATAGATGAACAAATTTTGAACAATCTAGATGATAACTAGCAAGTCCTTGCATTCATAAACTTTGAATATAATATACATTTGTCCTTCACATAGAACATCTAACCCATATTTATACTATCAACCTATGAGACTTAATTACATTTAAATTGATAGTCTTAAAATTCTTACAAAGATCAAATTTTGTTTTGTTGTCAATTAGTCTCGAGATATATATATATATATATATATATATATA
>CANXYC010140031.1:0-27819 GCA_948193065.1 Aleurites moluccanus
TTTTTTTTATATTTATTTTTTTTTTTATTTAATTTTTCTTTTTTTATTTTAATTTAAAAAAATTTATATATAAAAAAAACCCCCCCCCCCCCCCCCCCCCCCACTAAAAGTATTGCTATAGTATTATTCACACAACACTCCCCCCTCAAGCTGGTTTGAAGATATCCTCTACAGTCAGCTTGCCTATTAGTTTGTTAAACTGTTTTGTAGGAAGACCCTTCGTAAGCACATATGTAAACACTTCACCAATTGGAGGAAGTGGAGTTTCGCCAATGATCCATCCTCGAACTTCATCACATTCCACATTGATCCCAACAAGGAATTTGTAAATGCGATGAGCTTCAACAGTTTGTTGGTTGTGAGTGGAATCTTCGGTGGATTTCTATTCATAATCATTGAATAAATCCAAATCTTGCCAAAGAAGATTTAATGAATTGAAATATTTGGTGACTGAGTCTTCTCCTTGTTGAATCTCACCAAGTTTGAGGGTCAATTTGTAAACCTGAGACTGATTTCCTAAATCAGAATACATCTGATTCACATTGTCCCAAAGCTCTTTTGTTGTGGAGTAGCACATATAACTGGAGCTGATATCCTCATCCATAGAATTTACAAGCCAGGTCATTATCATTGAATTTTATGCATCCCAGGTTGCATATGTTGGGTCCTCCGATGCTGATGCCTTCTTATCTCCAATTAAATAACCAATATTTCATCGTCCTCTAATGTACATTCGAACTAATTGGAACCACCGTAAATAATTTTTACCATTGAGACAAATAATAGTGATCTGAACAGGATGTGAGTTTGTATTTTGGAACTGTTTGATTGGTTGAGCTGTGAGAAAAGGGATTAACTCAGAGGTAACTTCAAAGATGGTCGGTTAGTGAAGGAATATATAAAATAGGATAAGTTTTTTTCTTTTTCTTACTAATTTCTTAGTAAACTCTGATACCATCTACACTTGAAACAAGATGAGAAAAAATTATATTATGTATTCTTCCTTACTTGTTCTCTTTATATAAGAGATTACAAACAGAAATCAACAAAAAAATCATGGCATAAAATCAAGCCATAATCACATAAAATCAGGAAACTAAATAGCTAACTAATATTTTATTTATAAGGTATATTTACTGTTAACAAATCTCCTAATTATTAAATGATATTATCACCAAATCTTTCCTTCTTATTTTAATAAATAGATTATAATATTTTATTAAAATATAATTTTAAAAATTATTTTAAATTTAAATAATTATATTATTTTTTTATTTATTTTAATTTAATTTATCATATATTTTTCTGTTTAATTTATTTAGTTTATATTCAATTGATTATATTTAATTCATTTTCAATTAATCACTTATTTTTTTAATTCGTTTAATTCATATTGAATCGATTATAAAATTAATAAAACACTTACATATAATAGATTATAATATTTTATTAAAATATAAATTATTTTAAATTTAAAATAATTATACTCATATATTTTTTTTCATTTATTTTAATTCATATTCAATTTATCACATATTTTTATATTTAATTTATTTAGTTTATATTCAATTAATTACATATTTTTTATTTAATTTCAATTAATTCATATTTAACTGATTACATATTTTTATATAATTCATTTAATTCATATTAAATTGATTATAAAATTAATAAAATATAATAAATTTTTAATTAATTAAATATATATTAATTAAATTATAAATATTCACTTTAAATTATTAAATTATTAATTAATTTTAAATAATAAAAATTAAAAGGTTTAGCTGTATTAATTTATAGAAGTTATATTGATTATTTAGCGAAACAATAGTAAGTTATTCCAAACAAGGATATGTACCCATTTGCAGAGTGGCATTCGAGTCTCTGCTTCTCTCTGCTGCTACCAAAACAAAAAGGGCATTTTGGATTTGTGGATCAGTTAGAATTCAGAAGACAATATCATCTACTTCTTCTTCTTCTTAGCAGTGAGAGATTCGTAGAATAAAATGGCTTATAGGAGAAAACACCACACAACAACTTTTACTACTACAAAGCCTTCAATCTCTACTTCCTCAGAAGAAGAAGAAGATGTCAAGGCCAATTCTTATTCATCTTCAACGTCACTCGCTGCTAAAGCTATTCGAGCATCTTCCGCCTCTGATCGGGACTCTACTCTCTCCTCCGCTTACGGCTTCAACTACCGCTCTTCTTCTTTTCCTTCTTCAAACACTGGCACCACTACTTCTACCGCTACTTCTTCTTCTTCCAAGGTTAGCCCTTATAGCCCTTTTGTCTTACAAATCGAACTCCTCATTATAACCCATTAACATTTCATCATAAAATCTTCTATTTTGTTTGTTTTTAGTAATTTGAATTTATTTCTTTGTGGGTCAATGTAGGATTCAAAGCCCTATGAGTACACTTCGATGAAGAATTTGAATGAATCTAAACAAGGGTTTTGGGGTACTCTTGCTAGAAAAGCTAAATCCATTCTTGAAGATGATAATGGTCCCCAACATCAACAAGCCGATTCACCTGGGAGACCCACTCACTATGTGCCTCACAATTCAACTAAACCCATGGTCAGCGTTCAATCTAGCATTACACTTCCTGCTTTGTTAATTGGGGATGGGAGCTTTCTTATATCAAAGATTTAAGCTTTATGAGGTTCTAAGCCTTAGGCTTCAGGCTTATAAATTATGCTTATTACTTTTTATATTGGTGAAACCCTTGTTGTACTTACCCTCTTTCCTTTCATACAAGCTGAATGCGTACATGATCTTAGTTTATATTGTATGTCTTGTTTGCAGTACCATAATCCATACCCCTCTCAAGATCTCCATCGAAAAATGGAGAGTCCTAAATTACAGAAGGGACTAAATGCTATCTCATCTTCCCTAAATTATATTGGTAATGCTGTAGAGGTAAGCCTCTGGATAAACTTTCCATTCAAGTTACGTGGAATTTTTCTGGTGATCTATGTGTGTTTGGGTGCAATAATCAGCAATTATAAATCTTTCTCTATTAATAAACTTTAGTTTTGGAGTAATCACCTAAAAAAGTGCTAAACTTTATGCAACTTGCAATATGGCCTGAAGAATTGAAATCCCGATCCTTTATTTAGGGTTGCAATTGTGGCCACTTCTCAGCAGTTATTTTGCCCATATTATCAGGTTGTAATAGACTGTTTCTGTAGTTCAGGTCATAATCGCAAATTGTTTTGAAGTGTGGACTTTTTGAATTATTAACCCTGCACTTTTTTACTTATTACCTCTGCCATTTTGAAACACGTGATGGTTCTTTATACTTTCAGGAGGGTCTTACCATTGTAGAGAATCGGACTGCTGACATTATCCAAGAAACTCGAAAGCATATCAAGAAAAAGCCTAGTGGAGCTGCTGCACAGAATCAGGCATCTAATCGTGGTAGTGGGTGGCAACAACAATCCAGTATGCTACCCCAGATGCAAACTGACCAAGAACTCCAGCTAAAAGCATCTCGCGACGTAAGGTGGCAGCTGTGTCACTTGTTCATATAATGGAAGTATATTGCATGTGTGGGTTGCCCTAAACTTGTGCAGTTGGAAACTGCCTGATTGGCTTTTTCTACATATTTCAAATAACATTTGTTTAATTCTAAGGCAGAGACAATGTTTTTACTTATTTCTTGTAGTAGATGTTTCTATGATATATCATGCTTCAAAGGAGGCTTTTATGTATTCACTGAGCAAAACATTTTGACATCTATAATTGAACTAGCTGTCTGGGTGATTCAATTTGTATTGACTTCGAATGCTGTTCTTGTTGATCAGTATCCTACTATTTCCAACATGAGGTTTGTAATCTCTGTTTCATTGTGTTATACATGCAAGTATGACTAGCCTACTTGTAGATGGAAACCTTTTCTAAGTTTAAACAAAATATGCCTTGCATACCACAATCTGGTACCTTTTGCAATTCAAAAAGTTATCATATTAGCAACTTGAGTGTCTATAGTGGGAAGAGATACAAGGACTTTAGATGGAGAGAATTAGAATTACTTCCAGTATAGCAGGGGCATCCTAAGTTTGTTGATTTATTTTCATGGTGAGAGGTATGATATGCCGTTGGTTTGCTTAACAGGTTGCAATGGCAATGGCTGCCAAGGCAAAGCTTCTTCTTCGAGAGTTAAAAACTGTTAAAGCGGATTTGGCTTTTGCTAAGGAGCGATGTGCTCAGCTGGAGGAGGAAAATAAAATCCTTCGAGAGAATCGTGAAAGAGGGGACAACCCTGAAGATGATGATTTGGTATGCATTTCCTTTTATTCACTACAATTTCTATGTTTTTCCTTATTTTCCTTTTTTAAATTTTACAATATTATAGAAGATGTTAATATGGCTGTTGATAAATCCGTTCAATGATGTATTAAAATGAAGAACGTAAACTTGAAATATGATACTGCGTTATGTGGTGTAACAGCTTGGTCTTTACCTAAATTTATCTATTTATCTGAATATATCAAGAGAACTAATTTTTGCGTTTACCTGTAACAAAATTAAATAGGCATCTGTATTGTGCTCCTTACTTTACGTGATTAAAAAAGCAAAAGAAATTCTAATGGCTTGTTGACATATCCATAATGCTAGAACTGTATGCCGTGATTGTTTCTATTGTCCACTTTTTGTAAAACTGAAAAACTATTGACAAGTGTTGAGGTCTTGCTCATAGCTATAAGTTTGGTTCGAGCTCTAATAATTAGAGAACACATAGCAGAGTAGAATTTGCCTGGAGCAAGATCTCTTGTGTGTTACTGCTAGGTTATGGATAGAGAAGGTTTGGGATTTTATGGCCACAGGCAAGATGGAAAAGGATTAATTGTGAATCAACTAATTTTTCAAGTCAGGGTTGGATCAAATTGTGAGATTTGGTAAAGTTCTCAAAATCAATTACAAATGACATGTATACAAGTATTTAAAAAAAAAAAAAACAATGAAAGATGAAATATTTCACCAGCTATTGAATAATTATGTGCCAATTAAAAGGCACTTGCTTTTAAAGGCGGCCACATGAAATATATTCTTCTTTAGCATGTTGTATGTGTAAGTGAAACAAATAGTGAAATATATTATTATATTAATTTTATGACGAACATATTTGGAGTGCATATTAGAAAAAGACATGTTGCTTTTCCCAACCATGACTTTTGTAATTTCACAGATTTTCCTATCAAATAAAACTTAAATTTATTGTTTACGTACTCCATTATCTTTAACATTGTTGCATCTTTAGAAGAGCAAGGAAACCAAATAAAGTAAAAACCAGATTAGGATTTTTTTTTTTTGGTGGAGAGAAAGGGAAGAATAAAGAAGTGACTAGAGAGAGAACAATAAATAAAACATAAAAGAAAAGAGGGAGAGTGAGGGGGAGGGGAGGGGAGGGGGGAGATTAATTGGGGATTAAGGAGGAAAAGATGAAGAGCGTGCTTAAAGAAGGGAGTGGGAATAAGAATTGCAAATTCTCTACCTTGTATCTTTTTTAAATTTGAGAATCACAAAATTGAATCAAATCAGAAGATTCAAATTATGAATCATAGATTTTTAATGATTTTGTTTAATCTCAATTCAGATATCTGATTCTAATTGCTTTAGTCCTTGATCGAATCACTTTGAATCATAAAATTTTCTGATAACTATGAGTCTATAACCTAGGTTTGTAATTTAATTTTATTGATCACAAAAGAAAGGCTGGAATTGAAGGAGTAGGTTTGCTAGAAATTCTTAGCAGCAAGAGGATTTGAGATTGAATTGATGTTCTTGTAGATTTTAATTGATAGAGGCTGATCTAAATCCGTGGAGATTTAAGGTTAAACAGTTGAATTGTTATTAAAGGCACTAGGGCACTAAGTGCCAAAAACCTATCGAGCCTATGCCCATACTTATGCCGAAGTTAGGCACAGAGTCTTGAAATAAAATGTATAATAATCTTTTTGAGAAAGATACATAACATATAATAACATAGACTAGATTCTTATTAACAAATAAATAAATACTAGATTACTTATAGCAAACATAAAAATTTGTATTCGTGTACTCAAAGAATATATACCTAATCACATAGCATTTTCATTGAGCAATACTTCCATACATGGATAATAAAAGTATATCACGATATCTATAATAGTTGTCTTATTCCTAATGTAATTTTTCTAAAAGATGAGGTATCACAATTTGAAGGATGAAGCACTATAATATTTTAATAGGTATTTTATTGCTAACTTAATGTTTCTTAAGTTTTTATTATCTTTTTCTTGTCAGTGAACTTTGAGTGGACCCTACCAACGATCTAGGTTGCCTTGTGTGCACCTAGGTTATGCTCCTCACCTAGCCTAGGGGCTAAATAGTGCTTTGTCCTTTGTGCCTTATGCCTGAGGTGCACTTTTAACAACATTGGTACAAGGATTGGTTTGTGGCTGCAATGAGAAAGAATAGAGGAAAATAATGGAAGCCAAACTTTTTAACTGCAGGTATTCAGAGAAGAATAATAAAGATTGGGGAGTAAGAAAAAAAAAAAAAAAAAAAAAGAGCGTGTGCATGTATATGTGTGTGTGTGTGTGTGTGTGTGTGTGTGTGAGAGAGAGAGAGAGAGAGAGAGAGATAGCACAATTGCTCTAGGCATGCGCACTTCTGAGTTAACCAAAATGTTTCTTTATTTAATAAATCAAAGCCTAAGAAATGAATTGAGTTGCATAGGTATTTGTAGAAATTCATGCTAATCCTAACAAATATTAAATAGGAAGCAAACATAATTATCCCTAAACATAAAAACCTAAAAAACTACAGGTGTACTTTACCTTTCTCTAAAATCCCTTTTTTCTTGGTGTGGGACTAATGGTTTTAACTGTCCATTTCCAGATTGGATCTCTTACATAATCATGCAATTGATGTGTCATCCTGGCATGAAAGGTTTTAAACCCTGTTCCAGTTCTCTGTTTTTTGTGACCATATTGCCATAGGCAGGCTCTAATTCATGTTCTGGACGAAGTTAGTTAATGACTCGGGGATCAACCTTTTTCAATATATTTACTATGTTCTAGGAAGAATTTATACTTGCAACATGCTATTCATAAAGGTATTTGAGTCTAATTTAGCAATCTGTGAAAGGAATTTTGGACTTTGTAAGAAATATGTGCTTTGATGATATGCCACTTTACAGAATGATTCCTCCTTTTTATCCAAATTGCCTATAGAGTAGGAAACAAACAAATGACCTTGTTAATGTTTTTAGAGTTTAGGAGTTAGGATTTCATGGTAATTTTGTATTTTTTTTTTGTGCTAAATGAATTTATGAAATGGAAAAGGGAAATTTTGTTTCTTTCTAGTGAATGGAAATAAACAATGTGCATTCTTAAGTCATTTTTCCATTCCAGATACGGCTTCAACTTGAAACACTGTTATCAGAGAAGGCTCGGTTGGCACATGAGAACTCAGTCTATGCTCGTGAGAATCGCTTCCTAAGGGAGGTGGTTGAATACCATCAGCTTACCATGCAGGATGTTGTGTACTTGGATGAGGGCACTGAGGAGGTAACTGAAGTTTATCCCATTAAGGTAGTGACTAATACTCACTCTACGCCCATGTCTCTGCCTCTTTCACTGTCTACTGAGACTTTCCTTGATTCAAGTCTGCGAGTAACTCGAGACATCTCTCCTCCCCCTGTGAGACCACCAGGACTTTTGGGGGATCCTCGGAGTGCTGCGCAACCAAGTTCATATACTGCTGCAAAGGATACAAAAAAGTACTCAAATCCTTGTATTTGAATAGACTTCATATTTTTATATTCTTTACAAGTTTGAAATTGTTACTGTATGTTATTGTCCTTGATTTTACCTCTGTTATTCGTTTTCAGTCTTTACTGGGCTGATAGTCTGATACAGTTGTATATTTCCTACTACTGTACTTGATGCTAGTTGGTAGGTACCATGTTAAAACCGCAATTTTAAAAAATCTTATGAGAAGTTCTTTAGCTTTTTAGCTTGATTGCTTTAAAGAATTTGAGCGACGCATCAAAATTGTTCTTTGCAGGTCTTTTTTAGCTAATGAAATCATGTTTGAGCTGGGTGATTATCTAGGTGCCAGTTAAAGCCATGCCAATTTTCATGATTTTTTGATGTTTTATACAGTTCATGTGTGGTATTATAAGCATGTTCCCAATACATTTGTCTTTTATTTTTATTTTTATTTTTATTTTTTTTATTTTTTTATTTTTTTTAAAGCTGTAGATTATTGTTTAAATTCCAAGTATTTGGATCAGTGGGTGCAATTCTGTTTGTATTATGTAATAGGCATTATCTGGATTGTTGCTTTTTGTAAATTTAGCTTCCGTTTTAGGTTCTCAAAATTATGACTGTTCAGCCATAGAAACGATTTCAGACTTCTTGGTTTGGATTATTGATTTAAGATGAGAAGAGTCTATTAGTATTGTCAATATATGTGGTATGTGGTACAAAATCTATAGGCATAACTATAGATTACATGTACCATTTTTCTAATTTAGGTAAACATGCTTTGCTTCTGAATTGTAGTTGTTCTATGAAGTTACATTATTTCGATTTTTTAAATAGAATAAAAAATCTATTAAATCATTAGCAAAGATTATATGCATGTTTAAAAAATCTATTAAATCATTAGCAAAGATTATATGCATGTTCTTAATGTTTTACATTTATTTTTTAGTTATTCTCTGTTTTTTAATATTTGTCGTTTTAAAAATTTATCCATTTATATTTTTAATTGTTATTTTAAATTTTAAAATAATATTTATTTATTTTTTTCTATTTTATTTTTATAGTATTTAATTAAAATTTAATAATTTAATTTAAGATAAGATTAAATAAATTATTTTAAATCTAATTAATAAATATTTTAGTATGTGTATAAAATTTTAATCGAGAGAAAAAAAAAAAAAGAAGAGTAGTAAATAACTCATATAGTTGCAATAAAATAAATGGACAAATACAAACGTTAGCAACCAATAGGAAATCAAGTCAAAATTTTAATGCATGAATATTTATTTTACTACTGATAAGACATTTATTTGATATATTAGGACATTAGGTTTGAGTGATGCTACACGTCTTGGTATTTTTTATACCAAGTTATCAAACCATCACATTAATTAAGATGTTGAAGCAATTTACGAGCAGTTCCATTTTCAATTTAATGAAAACTCTTTAAATTTTGTTTATTTTATAAATTAATTAATTTTAAATTTTATTTTTAGGTTCGATAAATAAATAAGTTAAATTTAAGTAAATTTAAACTAAATTGAATTAGATTAATAAACAGTTCGGTTATAAGTTCATAAATAAATTAGCGAGTAATTCGATTAATAGATTCGCAAACAATTTGTTTATTATTATTATTATTATTATTAGTTACTCCAAAAAATATATCTTAACACTTATATAATTTTTTTGTTAATTCAATTTAATTACACTACAAATACTTCTAATTTTCTTATATGTACACTTTAAATATTTCTAAAAGGAAATAAATTATATATTTAATTGCATTTTAAATTTTTAATAAAAGTTACTATTATTAGAAAATTATTATTAATTTTTTTAAAAATAAAATATAATATTTATCCACTTAATTTATAAGTCATATACATTTTAATTGATAGACTAATCGAATAATATAAATATATAAAATACATAGTTAAATAGTTTGATGATAATAATACATAGGTAAATAAGTTTGATAATGATATACACTTGTGTTTTTTTTTTAATCCAAAATCAATATTAAATTATATTCTTAAAAAATAAATAATTCTTAAATAAAAATTATATAATTATAATTATATTTTTTAATGCTAAAAAAGTTTTAGATTTAGATTTTATTAGTGTTGTACAATCTAATATTTTAATTTTTAAAAATATTTTTTTTAATAATTAACATTTTTAAAAGATATGTAATACTTAATTTTATTACTAATTTTTTGTTTACTAATTAGATATTTATGTTTTTATATTAGTTTTAAGTATTTTTTTTTATAATTATTTTATTAGAAATGAATATTTAGGAAATTGAATATGCTGATTAGCCATAAATGAGTTATAAACGAATTTCAAAATGAGTCGAGTTTAAGCATAGCTCAATTATAATTTATTAATTTGATTATTATTTATAAACAAGCTATTAATGAGTCGAATTTATCTAATAATTGAACGATTCAAATTTAAACATGATTTTCAAACTTGATTTGAGCTCGAATTTGAGTTTAAAAAAAAAAATATCGAGAATAACAAGTTAAAATTTGACTTCACTCGGCTCTATTGCTATCCTGGTTAATACTAAAGCCTAGTGATTATCGAAGTTAAAGTTTATTTTCTGTCAAATTTGGGTTTTTTTACCATCCCCAAGGTATCTCTTGATGCCAACTTATCAAACCATCACATAGATTAAGATGTCGTTTAGCCTAAATGGTTAAAACTGAGGCTCTGTTATTATTAGAGTTCGAGTCTCTCAAATTTAAGCTTGTTGGGTGGTTTAATGCGACTTATATTGCTTTGAACTTGTTATATTGTTTAAACAATTATGGCGATTTTGTCAATACTACAATTTTAGATGCACAATGCGATGTAGTCTCCTGAAGGTGAGAGGTATCTTGGGGATGGCAATGTTGTTAAAATTTGGCAAGATCTGTGGCTGCCTCAATCAGCAGATGGGATGACTTTCTTCCCCTATTCTAGCTTCAACTTCTGAAGAAATTATGAATATATTAATTAATTCCATATCGAATAATGGTAAATTATAAAAATAAAATTATAAGTGATTGGGTATTGTACTAAGTATAAACTAATTAGTTTTGTGTAAACGAGTTTCAATACTTATTCATTTGTAAACTCAATATATGTACGAGTTCATGAACTTTAATATGATATCAGAATTTTATATCCAAACATATTGAATCCATATTAAAGCTGAAAAAAATATATCAGTCAATTTATTTGTGAGCGAGTATCAATTGACCTATTAATATTAAGTCACGAATTATGCTCGATTGTACTCAAATGATTATGTTAGAAAAAATATTACATATTAAATAATAATAAAATATATAAAAGACTCAAGACTCGTTTATAAGCACTAGTATATATAAATCCATGGACTTTAATTGAGATACCCATAGCCGTACTTGAAAGGAGGTTTTGATGCAAAATTTGATGCTATTCTGTCAATCCTTTTAAGTACAGAACCTGTACCTGATAGGATTGTTTGGAGCAGCTGCAAAATTGGGAGGTACTTTGTTGCCTATCAAGCGAAACACAAGGTGCACCACTACAGCACATTGATGATTTTAGGCGCATCATATGGAGTTTAAACATTCCGTTTCCAGTGGAGGTATGCTCACAACTCCCTGCCTACAAGAGTAAACTTGCAATCTTCATTGTGCTGGTTGTGAACTTCGATGGAACAAATTTTCTGTGTAATACACAATCGCATCAGTGTGAAATTTAGGAGATTTTCCATCCAATTTTCTCATCGGACAGTAACAATTTATTAATTATAATGGTTATTAGAAGAGTTCAAATTTATTATGCTTTGACTTTGTGGTATAACATTATATCGAATTGTTATCATGAATGACGAACATTGCACCAACCAAAAGTAGAAGAAGAGTAACATTTTCCCGGGGAATTTATCCTACATATGGACACATCTAAGGCTAAATGATTTTAACCAATGCTCAGTCAAATAATCGATGAAATCAAAAATCAAAAAGTCAGAAATACAATTAGAGTCAAACCAATCAAATAAAAGTAAAACTGAGAGTAATTAAATTAATATTATATAATATAAAATATAAATTTTACTATATAATTTGATATTTATTATTTATATATTTAAAATAAATATAATATATATATATAACTAAAATTAAATAATAAAATAACTATATAACTAAATATTTATTATCTATAAGAAAATTTTCATTAATAAATTTAATTAAATGTTAGATTACATTATTAGAAATATATTTTTATTAGTATTATAATTAATAGGGTAAAATATTATTTAATCTCTAAGATTTAGCGAAATTAACATTTGGATTTCTGCATTTTCAGAAAATAGCTATTGGATCAACCATTGAGTCTCAAATGTTTAATTTCGTCACAACAATTGGTCATTTCTTTTATTTGGCTGTTAAATATTATTAAAAAAATGAAAATACCCCTAATTTCTCATTTTCTTCAAATTTTCTTTTTCAGACCATTCCATTAAAACCTATTTCAAATTTTATTCACTTCTCTTTACAATCAAACTTTCATTTCTCTACATAATTTCATTAATCACAACACCTACACATAAATTTTACTTTCTTTAATTTCAACAAACTCAAAATTTACACAATTAATTAATTTATTAATTAAGCACAAAAAAAGAAAAAGAAAAAGAATCACAATATAAAGAAAAAATAAGAAAATATATGAATATGAGTTTTTTATAAAGAAAAATGGAAAAGTAAATGAAAGAAAATAGAAAGAAAATAAAGGAAAAAAATATAAAAATTGAATATTAGGGTATTTTAGAAAAATAATTTATTTTAATTTATTTTTTATTTAATTTTTTATTTTTTTAACAGAAAATTTGAAAAAAACCTACGGAATAATTAATTGTTGTGACATAGTCAAAGATAAGAGACCCAATAACTACTTTCTGAAAATACAGAAATTTAAGTATTAATTTCGCTAAATCTCATAAACTAAATAAGTAATTTATCCCAATCAATATTACTAAATTTTTATTAATTTTAATATTTTTATTTTATAATTTAATATATATATAAAAGAATATTTTTTGGTTCCTATCTGCTTTTGTTCAAAACAGAGATGGTCATCTTTGTTGTGTTTTTGTTGCCGAAACACAAGGAATCCCACATCGAAAATAAAAGCAAGAGCAAAGAGAATATATGGGTATTACCTCGCTCAACAACTTCCATCCAGTACTCTTCATGTTGAGAGTCAACAGCACCCCGAAAAGGGTTCATTTTGAATCAAAACGCAAAATAAAAAAAAAATTAATGACCCGTTAAACCTAAAAAATAAGTCCGGATCACCCGGTCCGCCGAGTATCCTGTCGGGTTAGCCCGATTTTTGGGATGGGTATTTGAGTGGACGGTTATTTATGGGTTCTTAATTTTTCTGGATGAATTGACCAATCCGATCCGAGTTTCAAAATCCTGATTTTAACCCACCTCTCTCTCTCTCTCAATATAATTTTTTTAAGGAACTCTCAGTAGGGAAGAGTTAAATTAGAAACTAGTTAGTTTTGCCCTAAATTAGAGGGGTTAAGCAAATAAGCTAGAGGAACTTTTGCTTAACCCCCTCCATATCATATGATGTTCTTATAAAAAACATGAGAAATAAAACAAAGGTGGGTTATTCCAATTTCCGTTGGTGGATTAGTAAATGAATATATGAAATGAGCAGTGAGAACAATCAACTTCATAGTTTACAAGTAATACTATATTGGTATGCATTTCAAACTCAGATTGTCTTCAAATATGAACTATACTTGATGGTGATTGGTCAGAACATATGATTATGAACAACCTGAAAGAAAGCAAAATGACCTTTTTGGTCTGGAAGTAGAAGTGATTCTGGGTTCTTGGGGGAAGCAGATATTAGAACAACTGGAAAAACAAATTAGTTGAACCATCACTGTAAGATCTGATATCTGCTGGTTTGACCAATGCCCTGCACAATGGGCATGTCCTTTCTCTATCAAACCTGAAAAATGCAAAAAACAAACATAAAGCAAATGGAAAATGGCAATTCTCATTGAGAAAATGGAAAATGGCAATTCTCATTGAGAGAATGGCCAAAAGAAAGTTCAAAGATTTTTAGCACCCAATAGAAAACCAGGCAGACAAATAAGCATTTGATATTCAAAAGTTTGTGAAATCCAGACAAGCATAGTTAGTGAACAAATTTTTTAATGAAGACAAGTGACCAGAATAGTTAATATGGATTGAAAATATGGGAGTAAAGTTGAATGATATGGATTGATAGCAGTTTATTAAAGTGTCGTACCATAAACATAATCCCAACTATGAATCTAATATTCTTCCTAGCAAGTGCTTATTTGATATTTTTCATCTGGTACAATCTTTCTCCTAACAACCTTGCCAAAGCAGCTTCAAAAACCATGCACTGCCATTATCCAACACACTTTAGAAGCTCAACTGGAAAACCTACATGTACTATCTTCATTCTGGTTATGTTTATCTCAGCTCAGATATCCCACTTTATACAAAAATCCCATAAAAGTTCATTAGGACAACCAGACAACAATATGATTTTGAATCAGTAATAAAGGCAGTGAGAAGATGGAGGAAAAGAAGGCACATTCCAACAGATCATAATATTACTCATTCAAAACAAATGGTGATTGTGATTATACATTGGGGGTAACACTTATTCAACCCCATGTGGTGTTGGAACATTTAAATATTCTAAAACAAAGTGCATCAGTGTACATGATCTGGCACTTAAATAGTTCGTCACGAATTGTGATTATGTCTCAGATTTCAGATTTTGTAGCCTTTCAATGTTCCAATCTGCAAACTAACACTAGCTAACCAAAATATTTTTAACATGTATCATTATCTCATAAAGTGAAATAAAAGAGACTCTAGAAACCTAGCATAGAATTTCATTGATGAGCAAAAGGACTAATTAATGAAATTTATATAAGCTTTCATGATTTTAGGGAATTGGTAAGGGATTATTCTTGAGTTTATAATCTCAAAACATCAAACAGAAAAAGATCAGACATGGGAGCATGCATGTGCATAATATATAACTCTTGCATAAAGACTTGCTTATAAATTTAGAAAGACTAAAGGTCGAGGAAATTACCATTCTGATACACAGTCTTCACAGAATATGTGCTTACAGCGCAGCAAAATGGGTGCATGCATCTTCTCCTGGCAAATGGCACACAGATCCCCTGCTGCACTAACCTACAATCAATATTAACAAGTAACAACTGGAATTATACCAACAATTAAATAGGAAAAGGAAAACACCAAAACAGAAAGCCTTCATGGTATCTTCTTTAAAAGAAAAAAAAAATAGAGCTCAAGATGGTGGATGCCAGGCACTGCAGAGTGCCTATCTGCATCCTTTTAAAAAGCATATTCCTAGACTATGCTGGTTAAATCTGAAAGTTCACAGGCCAACAGTAGAATTTCTGTTGCTTGGGATATTTGTTAGGAAGGCCACTCCCATCTTAAACCGAAGGCACTAAAATCTACCTGCACACAGATGGCAGGCAGTTTAAACCTGAACTGGAAAACAAACTATTCCAAGCCCAAAGAGGAATCAAAATCCCACTAAAATTTGGACATCTCCAAGTCACCATCAAGAGCTATATTCTTGAAACAGGTTTGTGGTTTTTGCATTCTAAGCTGATACTCACTCATGAAGAGGGTAAGGTTCCAATGCAGTCTAGAGAGAGAGGGAGCATAATGAGATTATATTGCTTAAAGAAGATCACTCACCTGTTCAGATGTGGCATAAGAACCATAGTGCATCTCTTTATGTGATAAAGCCCTCAATGCAGTAAAGAACAGTTGAACCTATACATTGATGTCAATAATTATGATCTTTCAGTCTAGGAAATAGGAAACAACCAGCAATTGTTGACGAAAGATAGCATTTGACTTCTGCACACAAGCATACCTTCCCCAAGACTGATGTAAGCTTGAAGGTTAAATATAATCCTGTAATCAATGAAGAAAAAAAACTTCCATACTCCTTGTTTAAGAAGAACCTATACCAGACAGGTGCTGGCAACAAAGTACGGTACAGCAACAAAAAATACTCAATAAGTGTTAGCATTTGACCCTGAAAAAAAAAAAAAAAAGCTGTCAATAATCTGGAAACAAAATATAGAACAGAATAAAGGTGCAAACAAATGCTCATAGAATTCTGAATCTGTTGCACACTTGCCTGCTTACGGTAATTGTGCCCTCTGCTATTCTTGTAATACATCAAAAGTATACATTTGAAGGCCATTGCAAACTGCCGCACCATAGCATCTGAAAAAGAAGTTTGTTACTGAGAATGTTTAGGCCATATAGATATATCAATCAATAATACAGAAATTCAGGATGCGTGTTCTTCGAAAAAATATTCTCCAATCTTCATCTCTATTTTCTAGTTAGATTTTGCGGAAAAAATGAAAATGTGTTTACCTATTGAAAATGGAAACTTTTTCATAGATTTTAAACCTGAAGCAAACCTGTTTTCTAGTTTTCTGAATTGAAAACAGAACTTGGAAAACTATCAAATAGGGTTATACATTTTCCAATATCTCTTTTAATGGGAAAAAATGGAAAATAAAGTTTCCCGTGAAATGTTTATCATTTTTTAATTTGCAAACTCATTTTCTAACATTTTATATTTTCTTAGAAATTTTCTGAAGATAAACATGCCCTCGGACTCGGAGAAGTGGACAATTTTCTGACAACAAACATGCCCTAAGGTTCTATTTTTCACCTTCATTAGGAAATGCTTCAATGAACAAAGTGTTACAGTACAAGTTCCTGACAAACATGTCAACTCACATTACATATTAAAAGTATCATGAAAAACAGTTATAAAGACTGGATATAGAATCACTCGCTTCTAGCCCTTTCATTCCTATTCAAGAAGGCTATTTTCAATGAGAAATGTACCACCATCAGCATGATAAGGTTCTTAAATTTGTGTCAACATATCAATGTCTATAATAAGATATTCATTCTTTCAATCAGTCCATGGAAGGAGGGATACTAATGAAACACAACATCATCATGGAAAATATATGTTTAACTGGTAACTTTTTTATCAAATAAACTTAAAAAAGAAAAAATAAAACCTTATTGAATCTTTCTTAAAACAAGAAGTTACAAGAAAGAATTAGTTCATAGTATAACAATACAGATTATCAATTGTGCACAAGTGTTTCCATCAAAAGAAACAATATCACTATAACTTCATATAATTTAGAAGATGGCATTACTATGAATGTGCCCATGCATAATTTTCATTGGCGTATAGGAGTAGAAGACGAACAATTAACTCACCATTCACCACAATGATAAACAGAGCTTGACAGAAAGGAGATATTGTGCTTGGAGGAAGTAAAACTAATGGGTATAGAAGGTCATCATTTCTATACCACCAATAAATTGACATCACATGAAGCATGAATCCAACAGTCATGGCTACAAGAACAGACTTCTTTCTCTCCCCCTGTAAAAATCAGCACCTATAGTCTCGGATCTCAAGAAATGTAACATTACAAATTCTGTTCTAAGTTCATTATAATTCAAGTATTAAACCTTTAGAGCTGTCTGCTTCCGCAGAATATCATTTGATTTGAACAATACTGCAGCAATCCACAATGCCACACAAAACCCTGAAATGAATGAAAATTAAAACACATTTTTAGCTAGACAAGAATTGGAAACAAAGTTTACAGTTAACACATGCTTTAGTGACAATAATTTAATTATGAATCATCCAAATTTACAACAGTTATCATCAAACATTCATATTTTTCAGCCCTAGTCAAGAAAAATATTTGATTTAAAACACTAATAAATAGAATTTGGACAAAAACAAGCTGATTGATTTTAATGAAGAGGAAAGGAAATGAGAAAGCACAAGAGATTAATACCTTGTAAATGTTGGCGAATGAAAACAAGCAGAAGTAGTAAAGAGAATGGAAGGATTTGCTCTATCCACCTAGCGAAATTCTGAATATCATATCTCTGGTGAGAAGAAGAGGAGGAAGCAGAAGAAGAAGAGGGAGACGAAGGAGAAGGGTCGGTGATGATCATCCCAGAAGCGCCATCGGGAACTGGGGTTTCGGTGATAACAGCTCCACCAGGCTGATCATCCGATGAAGGTAAATCCTCAATAGATGGGGCAGCATTAGATTCCGAAGTACCAATTATCCTAATTGTAACCTCCTGGTGGTGGTGATCACTAGTGCTCGGCCGTGTGGCAGGATCACGAACAGACGGAGGAGAAGGAGAAGGAGGAGATAGAATCAATCGCTCCCGTTCATGAGAAGCAGAGGCGGCACTTCCTCCACCACCACCACCACCTCCTCCTCCAAGAATACCCGAATATTCCAAAAGGGTTGTCAATGGAGCATGTATCAAATTCGATGCAGCTATATTGATTCCATATCTTCTTGAATTATTATTACTACCACCACCACCACCTCCCAAACGAGAAGAAGAAGAAGAAGAATTAACAACAGAACAAGCCTCCATTGTCAGGTCTCGTAAAAGGGTAACAGAGAAAAAGAAAAATCAGATATGGGTATGGCTACCACTGTTATTGCCACCGCATTTCATATTCTTTACTTGTCTTGCGTTCCTTCATGGGTATTTTCTCTTTGACGTCGCTGTCAAAGCGTTCGGCTGCTCGGTCTCCTTTGAACCCTTCTCTCTTTGTACAAAAGGGTCTCTGAATCTGACTTTTCTCTTCCCTTAATTTTGTATTTTGGTAAATAGTACAGCTTTTTGTTTCTATCCATCCATGGAGATTTTCGTCATCTCATCAGAGAAGGAAACATAAGCTAATAAGACACAGACCCTTGAACAAAAATGAGATTCTTTACATATTTATATCCAAATTTCATCTTATCTGTGACCAATCAACTCTACAAGTACCAACCTTGAATATAAAAAGTTAAAAACCCAAACCCACCATTACCATTGATGATGAATTAAGGTTTACATCACCTGTATCTCCTTGTATATATATTTTTAGAAAGTCTATATTCATTATTCACCCACCTAAGCAACATTTTCTTCCATTTGTTTTTACAACTCAAATCATTTTTTTTTTTTTTTTTTTGTTAGAACTACTCAAACACTATTAATAATTATATAGGGTGTAATTGAGTAAAGTCAGCTAAAATTATTAAAAATTTAAAATTCATATTTAATTTTAATTTTAATTTGATCTTATTTTATTTTTAAAAGTGAAACTTGATTTTATAAGATGATTAAATTTTGTTTTGGTATTTCATAATTTTTTTAAATAATATGTTTGATTTTCATGTAAATATGTGTATGTACTTAAATTATATTTGAAATTACATAAAGTATATTAAAAATAAATTCAATTATTAGTATATCCGTTGAATCTATCATTCAAAAAAACATTATGTAAAGCAACTTATTATATATTTGATTAAGACTTAGTTTGGTACAACTTATAAAAATAGCTTTTCATATGGAGAAAAGTTATTTTTTAAAAATGGTATTTCTAAAAGTAATTAGTTATATGTTTGTGTTTGGTAAAATATAATTTAAAAACTGCTTATAAATTCATAAGGGTATTTTTGTCTATTAATTTTTTAAAATTAGCTACGCGTTTAATCTAAAATTTAGCTTTCCTGAAAAATTTCAATTTCTAACTTATCCAAATACTTGAATTTTAGCTATCTAGATAATTATTTTTATTAATTTTGATATTTACCAAACACTATAAACTGAGTCAAAATTAGATTCTCACCAAAAAAAATTACTTTTTCCTTTTCATAAGCAGTGTCAAACGGGTATTAAGATTGCAAGTCACTTGATGACATAATATTCAAATATTCAAATATAATTTGACTTAAATTATTTGAAGCCATATTAAACCAATGAAATTCAAATTAAATTTAAATAATTGTAAGTTTGATTAGGTCATAATAATGCCAATGTAATCTAGATGTTGTTTTTGTGGCTGGAATAATGCCAGAGACACTCTTAGTATTATGAAAAGGAATAGTTGATTAATATTGTCATTATGATTATAAGTGACACTTTTGAAGGTTATAACATAAATTTTCTAAATTGATTAATAGGTTTTTTTTTTAAACATAGATGCAAATTGTATTCACTATAAAAATATCACAACAAATTAAAGACAACTCTCCTGAGAAGAAAATCAACCAAGTTGGTAACAAGGTTAGCGATTACCTCAGTGGGTATTAGTTAATAGGTAGTACATGTTAGTTGATAGATGATTTATTTATTGTTTAATAAAATTATTATTAGTTATTATTATTAATATATTTAATGACTATTAAAAATTAATATTAATATTTATTTAAATATTATTTTTAATAAAATAATTTAGTTTTTTTTATTTAAATAAATAGAAATTATTTAAAAAAAATTAAATTTATTATGAAAAATAAACAAAATAAGAATAAGAATAAGAACAACAACAATAACACAATAATAAGAATGTAGAAAATAGAATTTTCTATTATTTTCTTAGTGTATCTTAGAAAGTAATATAAACTCATTTTTATAGAATTCATCTTTAACATTGGTTACAATATATAAAACCCACCATAAATTACAATATAAATGATGAAATAAAATTAATTTTAAGTATAAAAATTTATGAATAGTGAGATAAATGAATGGATATCCATATTTATCTATATATTTATAACATTCTCCTTTTGATATCTATCTTTACAAAAAATATGTCTCATTAAAATTTTACTAAATAAAAACTCAGTGGGAAAAAAAAAAACTAGTGAAGGAAAAAGAGTACAATATTCTTGCATTATAAATAGTATATTGCCTCATTAAAAATCTTACCAGGAAAATCTAATGGGACAAAATTTTTGGTTAAGAAAAAAAGAGTACAGTGTTAAAACTCCTCCTATTTACAATATCACTAAATATCTTTAATACATTGCATTTCAATATTATGAACCAATGTTTTGAATGTTGCATTAGAAAATATTATAGTGAACAAATATGCTAAATTGTCACTTGAACCAATTTACTAAATACTAATTTCACCATTATTTTGTAGATATGAAAAAATAATATCAAACCTTATATTATTAGTAAGATGTATTTAGTGCGCTTATTGCACTAAGATATGATACTTTATGATCAAAAATTTATTTATTATTTTATTGAGACCGGAAATAGTTCTCATTCACATCAAGTGATTGAACAATCATTGGACTATTCAATATGAATGAGCTTTGTATATAAAATCATTAAATGATCTTTTCATATAAGTTGACTAATAAATAAAAATTTATTTGACCAAATATTTAATTTGTAAACTGAGACAAAATTTTATTTTTCTAAGATTTTTCATCTCAAATTTCTTTTTTCAAATAATATGTTACTTTTAAAAAAAAATTCAGAAATTCTAATAATACTCAAATTATCAATATATATAATAATTATGGCAAAATCATATACGAATTTCTCTATAGTATTACTTTTATATTCTATTTTGAACAAGTATTCACTAAGACGATTTTACCTTATGAGCCCAAATTATTTTAATCCATACAAAGAATTTTATAATTTAATTGAATAAATTTTTCGAGGACTTAAATTTCATTTTTTAACATTTTAAATCCTTCAAGGTTTTTCATATAAATAGCATTGTTAATTGAGTTATATAGATAAGTTGTGACTAGATCCATTAGGTGCATATCAAGTTTTTAACATATTGCTATATTAATAAAATATTAAAATATTATTGTATCCACCACAGAAAAAATATCTCTTTATAATCGGTTCTAGATTTTTATGAGAACTTTTGTATAACAAGTCTTGTTTTGTATTTTATAATTTTATTTTTTTTCATTTTTTTTTTCACAAAAATCTATTTGTATCTAACAGTTTCACATCTTCTGGTATTTGGACTATTAGTCTGAAAACTTTATATTTTTCAAGAGAATCCAATTTTATTTATATTGCATCTTTTCATTTTAGTCAACCAACTCTAATTCAGCATTATTAAACAAATCGTGATTCAATGTTATCATTTTCATTCATAAAAATATATTACATTATATGCAAAATAGTAGCCAACAACCATTTGATTTCGTTTTTTTTATAACTAATATAATTTATCAATATCTCTTCATTTTTATTAATTCCAGGTACATGTACTTCTTCAGTAAGTGTATCTATATTAATATTTGCATTTTTATAAAATTATTTTTATTATTTATTTTTGTCTTTTTCAATGACTTTTATCCTTATAACTAATAGCCTTCTACGCTTTAAACATGTTTGAGATTAATTAATATTAATAAATTATTTTTGAGATTCATTAATATTAATAAACTATCATTTTGGCACTACAATACAAATTAAAATATTAACAGCAGTTATATGAGATTTTGTTACTCATTTTAAATTAGCAAGTGCATCCAACAATTGATTTGCTAATTTTTTTTTTTTTTTGCAGATACATTATTTTATGAACTTCTTATTCATATTGTTTTGTTATAAGATTTAGATAATGATGAAATATTTCATGTTATTGTATTTTTCAACTTTTATTATCTCCCATTAATGCTGGAAATATTATTTTATCAAATGACAATATACAAATCGAGCAGTAAATATATCACCATTAATGACTCAAAATATTTAATTATTGAGAGAGATTTATATCAAACTTATATTTTTAACCTCTTGTGAGTACTCATCTTAGTGCTTTGTAGTGGAACAATTATGATATATATTGCATATTAAAAAATTCTTAAATGATAAATATCTGACTTTTGACCAAAAGTCAATTAATTGATTTGAAAAATATTATAGTTCTTCAATATATTCTCACGTAAATTTTTAATTTTTTTTCTATTATTTTTAAACCAAGATGACCTAATTTGTCATGCCAAATAGTAAAAATATTTTGATATATAAATTTCTAGTTTACTATAATATTCTTTTCAATTCCACTAATTTTTATATAATATAAATCAAAGAAAATAACATAAAAATTTTACTATATTTCTACTCGAAATAATGTAATTTTCACTATATTTTTCTACCCGAAATAATGCTTGTAATATAGAAATATTCTTGATTCCTCTCATTTACCGTCTTAATATGATATTCATTATTACGAACATCTTTAAAACTTAATAAATTTCTATGAGACTATGGAGAAAATAATATATTATAAATTTGTTTCTCTTGTGATAATATATTGGCTCTTCTAGAGCTTTCAATTATTTTTTATTTTACTAAAAATAATTGCCTCACATATTTTCAAATAACAAAAATATTTGATATTTTTAAGAATTGTATGAGTTATCGCACTATTCACAATATATATATCGAAATTAATTCTCCATTTCAATATTTTTAAAAAAATTATATATCACATCAATGTGAGCAATATTTATATGATCATAATTAAGGTAATCATTGTTAGAGATAAAATTTATCTTCACATTTTTTCTCTCTTTTTGCGATGTTCAATAAAATATTTTATCATACGACAAATATGTGACCAATTTTTATTCATACTATATCGATAATACTTTAAAAAATTTTGTCCACCTTTTCAATTTTTATTTCTATGTAATTTTACCTCATTTCTAGTGGTGATAAGTATTCTTATGACATTTCTTTATTCTTATGAAAAGAATAATTATTATATATTTACATTTAAATTACCACATTCACTTCAAGAAATGGAATAAAATCACTATGATATATTTCATGAATTTTTTATTAACAACTTGTTATTTTATTTAGTTAAATATGATTGCATTTATTTTAAAGAATGAAATTAAATCAGAAGACATAAAATTAATTCATAACATTTTTATAATCTTTTTTATTGATATTGCTACTACAGGAGCATATTTGATATATGAAAAATATTAATATATCATTATTTGTAAATATTCTCCACACATTAAGAGTTAGTTCTAACAAAAAATCAACATATTTGAAATAAAAGAATAACTTTGCAATATGAAAATAAATAAATTAACTATCATTATCAATACATGATTAAATTAAAAAAAATTATAATAATTATTCTATTTTTTTCACTTTTACTTTTATAAAAGCACAAAAATAAATAATTTTATTTTATTTAAAATTATATTTTAAAAAGTATAAAATTTTATAATCTATACAAAAAAAAAAAAAAAATTATAGTAGAAAATTTTTATGTTAGATGTAGATTGATAAATAAAATAATAATGCATAAAAATAGAATTTACTTACTCAAATACCTGAATTATAATATTATCAAGAGAAAAAAAATTTCAAATCTCAAATACTTGAATAAAAATGTTATCAAAAAAAAGATTTTTAAACTTTTTGAACAAGAAAGCTATCAAATATGTCATGGAAAACAAAATTAGGTAGCATAAAAATAAAAAAATTTTGAACTACCATTAACAAAAAAAAAAAAAACTCTAAAACATATAAACATAATATTATTATCAATTAAAAAATAACGAGACATAAATTATAAATATAAAGACAATGATAATATAATAATTTTCTATAAGAATAATAAATTAATATATTTTAGTATATTTTCATAAATATAAATAATTTTTTAAGATAGTGAAATAAATAAGATGTATGAAATTAACATTTTAAAAGTAGACAAACTTACTTGAATTTGATTGCTTAAAAATAGAGAATTGTTCTGATAACGTGTTATGAAAAATAAACAAAACAAAAATAAGAATAAGAATAAGAACAATAACACAATAATAAGAATGTAGAAAAGATAATTTTTTATTATCTTCTTGATAAATCTTACAAAGTAATATGAACTCCTTTTTATAGAATTCATTTTTATCATAGGTTATAATATATAAACTCATCATAAATTATAACATAAATGATGCAAAAAAATTAATATTAAATATAAAAATTTATGAGTAGTGGGATAAATGAATATATATTCACATTTATCTATATATTTATAACAAAATTGAAATTTTTATAAACAATAGGTATTTAACTGTTTAACAGCTAACTGCTATCATTTAAAAAAAAATGACTAAACTTATTTGATATAACTGTGAGAATAAAAAAAGCTAACAACTATCTAAAAAAGTATTGTCAAACACTTTATTATTATTATTATTATTTACATGAGAAAAAAAAAAGATAATTTTTAATCCATAAAATAAGAAAATAAAAAAATAATTAATAAATATTTATTGTTTAGAAATTTAAGGGATTAGAAATATTAGTTATTAAAAGTACAATAGTATTATTGAAAAGTTATTTTTAGTAATAAATAAAACAAATTTCTTATTCTTTCAATTTTAAAAGAAAATAAAATATATATTTCAAAGAACAACTAATCCCTTAATATTTTTATTTTAAATTAAAATGACTCTTAAATAACAAATAACTTTTATCCCATCCTATTTTTCTTTCCCTTCCTTTTTTTTTTATTCCAACTCCCAGAGAAGACATAAATGTATGGTTTTACTTATAAACCAAACAACTATTCTAGAGAATCATCAACCTAAAATCTCTAGCAGGAAGTAGAAAACTCTTGGAAACTCTTTTTGTAGATTTGTATATATTAGCACTTGATAACCAATCGATACCAGTTTGTTCTTTTGAGTTTTCACCTATATTAACTTACAAGTTATCTTTAGATATGTCATTTTAGTCTCCTTTCTTAACATACTATTTCAAATTTATATTAGATCTAACAAGATAAGATCAGTTGGGTACTAAATGAAGATATAACTCTAAATAAAACTTTAAAAAAAATAAAAAATAAAAAGGGAAGAACAAAACTCTTGCACTACACCAGTGAAGTTAAGAACAAACTAAAAAAAATAAAGAAAGCAAATCGCTGCCGCCAATGCAAAAGATCTAGCTTTTGCTTAGGCGAAATAGAGAGAAACTTTTCTTACAAAGAGAGAGAGCACATTTTCCGGGAAAGTAAGCTGATTAATAGATATCCTTAATATTTAAATCCTAATAAAAAAATAAGTAAGTATCAAACTTATTAAAGAGCTCCTTTTTCTAGGATTTTAGAGAAGGAAACTCCTTCTTCTCTCTAAAAATTTTTCTTTTCTCACTATTTTTTCAGGCCACTGGTAATCTTTTCTTACCAACGGTGTATCAGTCTCTTCTATTTTCATTCTACTTTAATTTTATTATTTAATAATATTCATATTTGTTCTTTTCTTAACATATATGATTTTTTTTTATATTTATTTCCCTTTTGATGATTTCTTTATCCTTTTATGGTGAATTATTCTTTTTCTTTTAGTTTATTATTTGATCCATAGTTCAATCAGAATTTCTGATTTTATTTTTAGGATTGAATCTATGTTTGCTAGTGTCAATATCAAATTCACAGAAAGACAATAAAAAAATTGAAAAGTGATTATTATTTTTTAGATCCAATTTTTCAAGTTGATGTTGATATTATTATTTATATTACTGGTTTGTTTTGATATTAATTTTGAAAAATCACTATATTATAAAGTTTCATAATTCTGTATTGTTCTATCTTATTAATTAATGAATATTTAGTTTTATTTAAAAAAATATCAAAACTATTAATCAACTAAATATCAAACCTATTAATTTGGTTAATAGGTTTGATATTTAATTTGTTTATTAGGATTTAAATTTTAAGGGTAATATTGTTTTTATCAATTTTAAAATTTTTTAATTCCTAACCAAAAAGTGGGGAAAGGAGTTGTATCCTAAAATTAATGGCAACGATAATTGTCTCTTTGGAAAAGATGTCACCATGAGTATACAAGATAATGACCTAAACCTAGTTGTGAGGCGAGGGCTTTTGCCTTTGCTCTCTTCAGTATACCCTCCATAGGCATAAACCATAGGCAGATTCAAGTAGAGCCAAGGTCCCCCTTATTTTTTCAATATTTTAACATGTATGGTTAAAATAGTAAACTTTGCTTCTCCAAAATAAAATCAAACCCAGAATTAACCTAATGTCTGTCAACTCAAACTCTATATTCTCTCATCTCCCTCACTCTGTTTTGCTCGTCAATTCACTTTACAAATTTGCAAGGAATGCCGAGCTTACTAAAAAGTTAGTTAAAAAAGGAAACTATGTAATGCATCCCTTGATTTTTGCTTGTAAAATTAGCATTAGTTTTATCGGTAGCAACTACAATTGTTAAAATAATATTTTCAGCTATGAATAAAGTGTTTTCTTTCTAAAATTCACGTGTTCACTCCTTGCATGAATGACGGTGTAGTGGGCTTTATCTATAGGTACAAGATGCCAAGATTACTATGGTCCCTCTTCCATTATTAAGGAAAGATAGGAGTTGTGGACCAATTTCATGAAGAACATTGAATTTTGTTTGTATTTTTTTTTTCTTTATTTCAATTGCTTCTTTCTTATGTTTGTACGCTTGTTGTTGTGGTAGTTGGTTTTGCATTTGTTGCTAGCTCTCCTCTTTTCTTTTCTTTTCTTTTCTTTTTTTTTTTTCTCATTTCTTGGTTTCTCAAATGATAAAAGGCTTATAATAATTTGATTGATAGTTTAATTGTCGAGTGCTTATCTCCTAATATAATTTTTCACAATATAATAAGTTAAAGATTTTATTTTTATTATATAATCTCTTTTTTAAGAATTTTTGATATATGTATAGATTACAATTTATAAAGCAATAATTGAAGTTAGCAGACAATCGAACAAAAGAAATGACACTTCATGATCTTTATAACATGTCCAACATCACTTGTTCATTAATATATAGGCAATTGCTATTATTACTTGAAGTTTTTTTTTACTTGAATTGGAAATAGCAAATAGAATGTGTTATAGTAAAAGTGAAACTTGCTAACTTATTTAGTAGGTTTTCACTTTTCCCTCTCATTTAATGGTGTTTCCCGCCAAAATAAATGGAGCAAAATAAATAAATAAATAAATAAATAATTATTACTAAAAAATAACTAAATTGATTTAATAATAAATATTATATGAAAATATTTTTAAAAAAATAT
>CANXYC010140044.1:0-11625 GCA_948193065.1 Aleurites moluccanus
GTGGGTGATATCTCTTTTTATTTTTTATTTGTGTTTGTTTTATATTTTAATATATCACCCTCCCTCTTTATATATATATATATATATATATATATATATATATATATATATATATATATATATATATATATATATCTTAAACGGAATCGGTATAGTTTATTAATCTTACAGTAAGTCTGAATTTGTTTATTTATTTTGAGAATGTTAGTGAATGAGCGACTCAAAGAGTGAACATGAGAAATGTTCCTTCGTGTAATATAGATTGATGGTTGTAAATATCAAAAGATTGGAGAATTGTAACTCAAGAGAGACCAAATTGAATCAGACCATTCGAACCGTGCTTAGAGAGTAAAGTCAGGATGAAAACTAGAAATTCACCATAAATTATGTAGATTTCCTTTTAATTTGGATTCTTGATATGTTGAACCCCTAACTGTATATTTTAAGAGACAAAAAGAATCGAGGAGTTAGAATATCTGTAGCGCATTTGCGAACTGGGTTAGTATGAGGGGTTATAGTAGGTTTCCAGCTCATAATTTATGAGCTAGCATTGGCGAGCTGGCCTTGCGAAGTGGCATTGGTGAGCCGGCATTGCGGAGTGGCATTGGTGAGCCGGCCTCACAAAGTGGCATTGGCGAGCCGGCATTTGTAAAGTGGCAGTGGCGAGTCGACAATGGCGAAGAGGCATTGCGAGCTGGAAAAAGGGAAAATTGGTCTTTGCAAGCTGGCAATTGTGAGTCGGCATTTGCGAAGTAGAATTACGAGCTGGCATTGCAAAGTGGCATTGCGAGCTGGAAATGGTGAGATGGCATTTACGAGCCGGCAATGCGAACTGGCAAAGGTGAGCTGGCATTTACGAACTGGCATTTTGCGAGCCGGCAATGCAAAATGGAAATGGAGAGCTGGCATTTGCGATTTGGCAATGGCAAAGTGGCATTTTCCAGTTAGAAATGGCGAAGAGGAAATTGCGAGCTGGCAACTGCGAAGTAGCATTTACAAGTTGGAGCTGGCAAGGTGAAAAATAGAGAAGTGGAAATTTACTGAGGCAGTAGCCTATTTAAAGAGGCAATAACTGATTGTTGTTTTTCATGATAGTTTATTCTCCTTCTTTTCTTCTCTGTTTCTCCTTCGTTCTTCTTTTCTCCATAGAAGGTCGAACTACCAGTTTCCATTTTCTTCTTCAAATTTCTTTATTTTTCATCAAAATTCTGAGGAAATATCGTAGAAATCATAAGTATTAACTGTGCTCATCTCATTTCCATCATAAATTGGTAGAAAAGAGCTAAGGATTTCAAGGGATATTGAAGTATAGATTTCGGCCCTTTTCAACCCATTTGAGGTAAGGGTTTATTTGTTGGTTTTAATTGATTAATTAGATGTTATTTAGGTTGAAATAGATGGGTTTAGTGTTAATTTACTAAGATTGATACTAATTTGTGGAAATCCCTAAATTTGATGATTGGTTTGAAGTTGTAAAATATGATTTGATGAATTAGTGTTAGGTCTTATTGATTGATGTTAGAATTAGTTAATTTGACGTGAATGAACAACTAATTAATGGTTAATTTGATGTAGAATTATAGATTGTGGAATTGGAGTTTTCAAAGTAGCCAAAATTTGGGGATTTTGTGGAATTGGTTCAATTGGCTAGTGCATTGGCTATTAGAAGGTTTAGGTGAGTTCTACATGCATCATTGGACCTGCCTAAATGCTTGAATTAATTTTTGGACTCCATTTATGAAGAAACCTATATGGCCGAACCCTATTGCCTTTGTGTTACCTTCGGATTTTCTTTGGTTTGTGCTTAAATTTTCCTTGCCAAATCGATCCATATGATGTTGTATGACTTAATTTATTTGATATATACCATTTTAACCACCGAACCCAACTTTTGTATTATGATTTTCCTTAATACTAAACCCTTAATTGATGATTATATATTGTACATGGCATGGCCATTGATGATAATGAATATTGTATTGATTAATACCAAACTGATTGTTATTGATTGACTGTTATTTGGATGCCATTATTGCTTATGGTATCCCTCGTTATTGACCTTGATATGGTTTTGGCAGAACTACCGATTCCACAGAGTAGTGGAAAAATACTGTCGACCTTGTACACATTGTATTATTGTACCCTAGCTAGGAGGGGTTATGGTCCTGGCCATATGGCCCAATTAGCCTTATGCTTATATGATACTGGTGACCTACATGGTCTAATGATACTGATTGTCTGGAGACTGTATGATTTCTTTTCATACAGTCCATCTCATTATCTTCCTTTCCATATGCAACCTAGCTTATATATGATATTTCTTTGGTGTACTGTACCCTGACAGCCATTTTGTACACTGCTATTCCTTTGACTAAAACCATTATTTAATTGTGCCTATTATTTATTGCGATGCATGTAAATTCACTGAGTATCATATATACTCATTCTTTATTTGGTTACCCCTTTCAGGAGAGGAGTAAGGTTGCAGAATCCAGTCTTCTATTTCTCTGAGGATTTTGCTAAAGGCTTTCAGATGTATATATAAATATATTCTATTTTGTATAACATTTATTTTGGTGTTCATTATTTAGCTGCTCCATGGGTATATACGGGTTAGCTAGGAAATGAACATGTATATGATGATGGTATTATTATATTGATGATATTATGTGTTGATATTATGATATGATATATGTTTGTTACACCCAATTACAGAAGGCATGACAGGTTAACAGAATGATTGGTAATTAATTAATATGAATGATATATATATATATTGAGGTTGATAGAATGCGAGTGATACTAAGTTCTACAAGTGCCGGTCGCCATTGGCATCTCCCGTGCCCTAGGACTATCGCGGCTCAAGAAACTGGGTCGTGACACATCAGTTAAAGATCAGGCAGGGTGATATACCTAAGACTGCTTTCAGAACCCGATATGGTCATTATGAGTTTTTGGTGTTGCCATTCGGGTTGACAAATGCACCAACAGCTTTCATGGATCTGATGAATAGGGTGTTCAGGTCGTATTTGGATAAGTTTGTCATCGACTTCATTGATGACATACTTATTTATTCCAGGAGTGAGGAGGAGCACAGGAAGCACCTAAGGATTGTATTGCAGACACTTCGGGAGCATAGGTTGTATGTGAAGTTATCCAAGTGTCAGTTCTGGTTGACTGAAGTGTGCTTCCTTGGGCATATAGTATGTAAGGATGGGATTAAGGTAGATCCTCAAAAGATTGAGGCGGTAGCTAATTGGCCACAGCCTACCAGTATTTCAGAGGTGCGCAATTTTCTGAGTATGGCTGGTTATTATTGGAGGTTTGTGAAAGATTTCTCCTGGATTGCAGCTCCTTTGACTAAACTGATGAGGAAACAGGAGCGGTAAGTCTGGACGGATGAATGTGACTGTAGCTTCCAAACTCTGAAGTATTGCCTTACCAGTACTCCAGTTTTGGCATTACCAGTTAAGGGGGAGAAATTTATAGTATATTGTGATGCTTCACGAATTGGCCTAGGGTGTGTACTGATGCAGATGGGTAGGGTAATTGCTTATGCTTCCCGTCAGTTAAAGAAGCGTGAAGTAAATTATCCGACTCATGATTTGGAGATGGCAGCAGTGATATTTGCCTTGAAGAGTTGGAGACATTATCTATATGGGTCGAAATGTGAGATATATACTGATCATAAAAGTCTACAGTATATATTTCAGCAGAAGGATCTGAATTTGAGGCAGTGCAGATGGGTAGAGCTTCTGAAGGATTATGACTGCGAGATTCTCTATCACCCAAGGAAGGCCAATGTAATGGCAGATGCCTTGAGCAGGAAATCGATGGGTAGTCTTGCTCATATTGTGATTGGCAGGAGGCCATTGATTCGACAGATGAGAGCGCTGGCAGATATGGGGGTAGAGTTAGAGTTGGAATCCCAGGATCAGAACCAGGCTCTGATAGCCCAATTTCGGGCGAAGTCACTATTGATTAACGATATAAAAGTGGCTCAGGAAAGGGATCCATATCTACTGAAGCTCAAGGGAGAGGTACATAATGGTCGGATGACAAAGTTTACAGTGGAGGATGGGATACTCAGATGTGGGAAACGCCTATGTGTACCAGATTTTGATGGGCTACGGGATCGAATTATAAGAGAGGTTCACTATTCTGCATTCAGTGTACATCCAGGGATTTTCAAGATGTACCATGATTTGAAGGATGTTTATTGGTGGCCAGGGATGAAGAAAGACGGAGCTAAGTTTGTGTCAAAATGCTTAGCCTGTCAGTAGGTTAAGTTTGAACATCATAAGCCATCAGGGCTACTTCAGGAGATAGAGCTGCCAGAGTGGAAATGGGAACAGGTTATCATGGATTTTATAGTTGGTCTACCACGAACTTCAAGGGGATATGATTCTATGGGTGATTGTTGATCGGCTGACGAAGTCTGCACATTTTCTGGAGGTAAAAACCAGCTATACGGCAGCTCAGTACACACAATTGTATATGGATAAGATTGGGCGTCTTCATAGAGTTCCTTTGGTGATCATATTAGACAGGGGTACACAGTTCACATCTCGATTTTGGCAGAAATTTCAAGAGGCTATGGGTACCCAGTTACGGTTTAATACTTCTTTCCATCTGTAGACCGATGGGCAGTCGGAGAGGATGATCCAAACTTTGGAGGATATGCTCAAATTATATGTTCTAGATTTTAAGGGTAACTGGGATTATTATCTGCCACTGATAGAGTTCTCCTACAACAATAGCTACCACTCTTCTATTGGTATGGCTCCATTTGAAGCACTATATGGTAAGAAGTGCATATCTCCAGTGTGTTGGGTGGAGCTGGAAGAGAAGCAGCTAGAGGGACCAGAGCTTATTAGAGAGACTATGGAGAAGGTTCCTATGATCAGAACGGATGAGGACTGCCTTCAGTAGGCAAAAGAGTTATGCTGATCCGAAGAGGAAGGATGTAGAGTTTTTAGTTGGTGATCATGTCTTCCTAAAGGTCTCACCAATAAGGGGAGTTATGAGATTTGGGAAGAGGGGCAAGCTATCACCACGATTTATAGGCCCATTTGAGATACTTGAGAGGATTGGTAATGTGGCCTATAGATTGGCTTTTCCACCCAGTATGAGCCACGTACATCCAGTCTTCCACATATCGATGCTGCGGAAATATGTGTCGGATTCATCTCACATTTTAGAGGTACAGGATGTGGATCTCAATGAGGATTTGTTTTATGAGGAGATACCTGCGGAGATGGTTGATCGACAGGTCAGAAAGCTTTCGAACAAATAGATCCCTATGGTAAAAGTGCTATGGAGGAACCAGACGATGGAGGAGTGTACTTGGGAAAGCGAGCAGGAGATGCGGAGCAGATATCCATCCTTGTTCCAGCAGTAAGGTATGTTTTATTTAAATTCGAGGACGAATTTATTTGTAGGGGGTAGAATGTAATACCCTAAAAAGTTATAATTATCATTCATGAATTAATTCTCAGTATATGGTCCATTAGTCTTGAAATGATGGGAAATAATTTTAGAGATACTGTTAGAAAGCGAATTTGAAACTTTTCCGGAAAGCGGCGGTGTCGGAAACAATGCCGAGAAATTACCAGTCCGATCAACAGAAGAATTTCTGAAGTTGATCTGGGGGTAAAAGATGACCATAATTTATGTGTAATTTTGGTAAAAATAAAGAAGTGAAAATCATTTAGGAACACTGAAAAAGTAAGTAATGGAATTTTTGTAAATAAATGAAAATTCAAGGTGAATAGTGGAAAGTGGTCGGTCGGGGTTACAGAATAACTCCAAAACTATTTTTATAAATAAGTATAAATTAAAATAAGCCTATTCACTACCCACTCTTATATCTAATTCCATACATAATTGACAGAATAAATTACAGAAGATTTAAGGATCAAAGTGTTAAGGATGAAAGTTTGAGGATTTAGTTGTAATTTATCATTTGATTTTTCTTTATTTATGCCTTAATCAATTTTGGTTCACCATTTCCTTTCTTCTTTTCAAGCTTGGCCGAACACCATTTCCATCTTCTTCAATCAATTTCTTCTTCATTTCTTATAGAAATCTTAAAAAATTTGATAGAAAAGTAACAAATCATCTAAGCTCTCTTCATTTCTACCATTAGATTGCTTGGAGGAGTGAAGGATTGGGAGCAATTTCAAGAAGGAGGATTCGGCCACTTTGGGGGTTTGAGGTAAGAATGTTGTTTTGTTTAGTTTGCTTGATTATTTAGAGTTTATTTAGGTTCAATTGAATGGGTATGATAGTTAATTGCACTAATTTATTCAAATTAATTGAAATCCCTAATTAGGTTGCTAAAATTAAAGTTGTAAGATATGATATGTTAAATTAGAGTTTGTTTATGTTAATTGATGTTAGAATTAGACAATTGGATGTGTTTAGGTAACTAATTGATGGATTAATTGATGTGGAATTGGAGATTGCTCAAAGTTGATTTTCAAAGTAAGCAGTTTTAGCTATTTGGTGGAAATTGAGTGAAATTGGGTTATTCAAAGTGATTTGAAGCAATAGGTGAGTTTACATTGCATCAATTATCATGCTTAAATGATTGAATTGTTGTTTGGAAATCATTTGTGAAAACCACTTCTTGGCTGAACCATATTGCCCTATTTATGCCTATGATTTTTGCTTGTTTTTCCTTTGAATTTCATGGCTAATTTGATCTATTTTGATGTTGTTTAACCTTATTTCTTTGATACCTATACTTTATATTGCAATGTGGTTTGTTGTTGATTTGAATGGGCAAGACAAATTTGCACCAAAACCTAATCTATTGGCTTGTCATTGTATGCCCCCCAAGTGTTCGATGAAATGCCTAGTTCATTTGCTATTGGCCTATTGGTTTGTATGCCATAGGCCTACCATTTGAATGCTATTGTCGCCAACGATGTTGGCATGCCAATTGACCTACTGATTTCCACCACCAAACCAACTTTTGTTCGATACCTTTATTGTTTACTATAACCTCTATCATTGCTTATATATTGTATTCTGCTATGCCATTGATTCATATGCTACTTGATTTGAAAGATATTGTTCATATTGATATTGATGATACCATTTGTTGCATAATGGAATCTGTTGACATGTTATCTATTTCTATTAACCTAAATGTGGTTTGACAGAGTTGCCTCACCGATAGGGTAATAGGCACATACTGCCGGTAATGTGCACATTGATATTAATGCCCTAGCTAGGAAGGGTTATTGGTTCCAGTCATAGGACCTGATCAGTCTTATGCCTATATGATATTTGATCGACTGTGTGATTACACATAGTTTACATGTTCATGACCCTCTATCTGTCTTACCATATTGATTCCTTGATTGGATATGACCATTGCTATTCCTATTGTTTACCGATACTGATTTTGTAACTTATATGGTTTACCCTGTACCATTATTCCTTATCATGTGTAAACCGTTACTTGAGCTTATATTTCATTGATGATGCATGTAAATTCACTGAGTATCATCTATACTCACCATTTCATTATTTACCCATTTCAAGAGAGGAGTAGGTTGCAGAATTCCGACGTCTGTATTCTCTGTGGATTTCTGCTACAGACTGATTATGTATATTTCTGATATTTTGTATATTTATTTTTGTGTTCATTATCTAGCTGCTCCATGGGTATGTATTGGGTTAGCTAGGAGATGAACATTATATATGATATATTGATGATTATATTTTGAGTTATATGATGGCATTATGATATATTATGTGAATGTTACAGCCATTTGCATAATGATTACAAAATGCATAACAGGATAATAGAATGGATGGTAATTAATAAATAATGATAATATATTATGGTTTATAGATGATGCATGTGATACTGGGTTCTACAGGTGTCGGTCACCATTGGCATCTCCCGTGCCCTAGGACCGTCATGGTCCGGGAAACCGGGTCGTGACAGATACTCAGTGAATTTATATACATCGCCAATGAATATGGTTTGGATCAATATGAAATGGTAACAATAATGACAGTTGGTTAATATAAACAGATTATAGAATCAATATCAAAAAATGACAGAATGGTCAATAGTCATATCAAAGGTAAAAGTGTAATATGAAAGACAGATAAAGGGCCAGTACAGTATGGACTATATGTAAACATGCAGTCTCCAGTAATATCAGTATCAGTAAGCATAAGACTGATCAGGTCTTATGGCCAGGACCATAACCCTTCCCAGCTAGGGCATCAGTAATACAATGTGTTCATTGCAGACAGTATGTACCCACTATCTATCAGAGCGGCAGCTCTGTCAAGCCATATTAAGGTCAATATAATATTGAAACATATTAATAGACACCATTATGCAACAATAGTATAATCAATGACAATAAGCTCAATATCATTCAAATCAAGCAGCAATTGAATCAATAGCATTACAATATACGATATACAATCAATGATAATCAGTTTGGTAAACAATAAAGGTATGGAACAAAGGTTGGTTATATAAAGAAAATCAGTAGGCCAATTAGCATGCCAATGTCACTGGCGACGATGGCATTCAAATGGTAGACCTATGGAAGAAAATGCAATAGACCAACAGTAAAATAACTAGGTATTTTGTCAAACACTTGGTGGGCAACATTGAATGGGCAAATTGGCTAAGTTTTGGTACAAGGCTATCAAAACCCATTCAATCAACAATCAAGCCACATTGTCAATAACACAATAAGCAACAAATATATAATTGGAAACAACATTAAATGGATCAAAATGGCTATGAAATACAAAGGAAAAACAAAGCAAAATCAAGGCAATGAATAGTAGTATATGGTTCGGCCAAAATGAAGCTTTTTCATATGGTTTCCAATTTCAATTCTAAGGCATTAGACATGTTAAATGATGCATATAGAACTCACCAAATGCTTCCAATAGCTTAGGAAAATTGATTTCCACCAACTTCCTTCAAAGAAGGCAATAAGCACAACTTTGTGTAACTTGATTTTCTACAACAAAACAACCATCAATTAATCATCCATTAGCCTCCAATTAATATATTCTAACACTATTTCAAAGAGCCAAAGCAAACAACTTAGGTTAGGGTGGTTTGAATTTTAGGGATTTCTATCGAAATGCATTAATTGATGCAATCTAACCTAAAACCCATTCAATTCAATGTCTAAATCATCCAAATAAACCATAAAACTAAATAAAATAATTCCTTACCTCAATTTGAAGTTCTAGCTAAAATCTTCCTTTCAACTTTTCTTGGTTTTCTTTGAAATTTCAAGGAAGAAATGGGTTGGAAATGGAAGAACTATGCTTGAATTCAAGTTTTCTTTAACTTTTCTTAAGGAATTTGTTTGGAAAATTAAAGAAGAATGGAGGAAGAAGTAAGAGAAGTGATTTGTCCAACACCAAGCAAGAAGAAGAAGATGGCAAAATTGACTAAGGCAAATCTTATATATTAAGTTAATAATGGCAATTTACCTTTTGGTCCTTAAACATTCAAATAATTATACTTTGACCGCAACTTTTTCTGTAATTTATTTTGACAATTCTGTTGAGAATTAGATTTCAAAGTCAAAAGACTTATTTTAATTTATACTTATTTATAAAAATAGTTTCAGAGTCATTCTGAAATTCAGACATATCAATTTCTACTATTTTCCTCGAAGTTTCATTTATTTACAGTTTTGCCATTGGTTACTTTTTCAGTGTTCCTAAATATTTTTCACCTCTTTCTTTTTACCATAATTACACATGTATTTATGCGATCTTTTACTCCCTGATCAAAATCAAAAATTCATTTGTTGACCGGATAACTAATTTCTAGGCAGTGTTTTCGACATTGCCGATTTTCGGAAAAGTATTACATTCGCTTTCTAATTATGTCTCTAAAATTATTTCTCATCATTTCAATACCTTTAAATCACATACTGAGAATTAGATCATGCATATAAGATATGATTTCCTAGGGCATTTCAATTACACTGCTATAAATAGACACTGCATATTTCTTCGGGAAACAACAGTCAAGAATATGCTTTCTACTCTGCACCTGGAAAGAGGAAACAATGAAGGGTGAGTATAAAATACTCAGTGAATTTAATATGCATCAACTCAAAGAAAAGGCTAGGATATCAATAAACAAAGGGCAGATAATAATAAATAATTTAGTTGCACACCAGTATCAGAATAAAGAAACAGAATACAATAAAGAACTGTGGAATCAATGAATATGCCAAAGAAACTCATGTCATGTAGATAAGACAGATAATGGGCCATGAAACTCATATATCATCTGTCAATCACATATCAATAGACATAAGACTAATCAGGTCTTATGGCTAGGATAGTTAACCCTTCCCAGTTAGGGTATCCAGTATACAATGTGCACATCGTTGACGGTATTTACTCGCTACCTTATCGGAGAGGAAGCTTTGTCAAATCACATTAGAATCATTATAGGTATAGTACTAATCATTAGGTACCATTAAACAACAATGGTCTCATAAAGTATCAATAACTTAAATGTCCATCAAATGATGCTGTAATTAAGCAATAGATTAGCAATAATAGGTAAGTATACAATAGCAATAGGTTTGACAATTAACAATGAGATGGAACATAGAATGGTCATTCATGAACAAAATGGTTGGCACAATTGGCATGCCAATATCGCTGGCGACAATGGCATTCACATGGTAGGCCTATGGATGAAATCAATGGTAGGCTATAGCAAAATGAACTAGGCATTTCAACAAATACTTGGTGTGCAACTTTAAATGGATAATTTGGCATGGTTTGGGTGCAACTCCAACATTGCCCCAATAATCAACTAACAACTCACAATCCAAGCAATATAATAGGCATTATAAACTCAACAATAAGCAACATTTAAAGGATTCAAATGGCAAAATGAAGCAAAATCAAAGGCAACAATGCCTTATTTAGGTTTGGCCAAAATGGCCTTTTTAAGAAAGGTTTTCAATCAACATTTTAATACTTTAGGCATGATAATTGATGCATATTTAACTCACCTCGCACTCCAAATAAGTTAGCAAAATTGTTTTTCCACCAAAATCTTTATAAGAGGCAAAAATAACATTCTTCCAATTCTTGATTTTCTACACCAAACCAACCACAAATAATTTATACATTAGCCTCTAATTAACATATCCTATATTTAATTAACATTAATTAATACAAAATCAAATATTCATATCAAACAACTTTGAATTAGGATTTGGATTTGTAACACCTCAGCTAGAAGCTAACCCAAACCATTAGAGGGGCAATAGAGGGGGAAATTTCTTTTCTTTCTTTTTAACAAACAACACTGGAGCTCCCCAAGGTAAACTACTAGGTCTGATGAACACTATGTCAAGTAGTTCTTGTAACTGTACCTTTAGTTCCTTTAACTCTGGTGGTGCCATTTTGTAAGGAGGAATAGAGATCAGATCTGTAATAGGATACACCTCAATCTCCTAGGTGCACTCCTCTATACTTCTGTTGCGCCATTGAACTTTGACCATAGGAATGCTTTTATTCCGAAGTTGTCTAATCTGATTATCAATAATCTCCACTGGAACTTAAAGCTTCATCAATCTCAACTTC
>CANXYC010140168.1:0-10716 GCA_948193065.1 Aleurites moluccanus
ATGTTTGGCATGATGCTAGTATGTGTTGTATGTTTGATCCAGGTTAGCTAAGGGTTCTACGGGTATACGGTGTCTTTATGCCTACCCTTGCCCTAGGACCTCGCACCAGTGGTTTTGGGGTGTGACAGAGATGGTATCAGAGCTATAGGTTTCTCAACCATAAGATAGATAGATAGATGTATAAGTTCCCTAGCATGAATGTCTAATTAAGATAACTGCGGAGCATAGATTCTGTTTCGTCATGTTATGTATTCTTTGGAATAAATATGTGTTAAACTTGTGTTATGAGTCTAAAGTTACTCTGTTTTCCTTATCAGTTCAGTGATGCCTCTGAGATGTGGACATGGACAAGGTAGAGAACGTGGTAGAGGTCATTATATGCGAGAATTGCCTTCTGAGGAGGGTTCAGTGGGTAGAGTGGGAGGTGAGGAGGTTCTTCCAGAGCCACAGGTAGATGTGGTTGGTATGGCTTAGTGATTGGATCAGTTGCAGAGAAATTATGAGGTTTTAGCTGAGTTTATTACACGGCAAAAAGAGCAACAGGTACCTCCAGTACCAGTAGTTCCAGTTGCTCCAATGGTTCCTCCACCACCACTAGCAGTTGTGCCTTTGGTTGAGGAGGTTTCTTTTGAGCAGTTTTTTAAGCTCAAACCTTTCGAGTATAGAGGAGAGGTGGATCCTACAGAGTTTCTGGATGAGATTGAGGAAAAGGTCCAGATTTTGAGGATCTAAGATAGGAGAGCCATAGAGTTTGTTGGCTATTTGATGAAAGTTGAAGCTAAAGACTGGTTCAGGAGGAGTATTCAGGGTAATGCATATCTTTCTTAGAATCAGTTCAAGGAAAGAGTTATCGAGGAGTTCCTTCCAGAAAGTATGAGGGAGGCTAAAGCTGTTGAGTTTGAGAGATTGGTTCAGACTCTTGGAATGACTATTTCAAAATATGCGAAGAAATTTAGCCAGTTAAGTAGATTCGCTCCAGCTTTGGTTCCTATAGAGGCAGCATGGATTCAGAGGTTCTGTAGAGGATTCATAACTTTGTTATTTAAATTTCTAGCTGCTCTTGAATTTGACTCATATTCTAGACTTGTGGATAAAGCTAGAGTAATTAAGAATAGAGAGATGGAGGTTAGATCAGAAAGGGAAGAGAAAAAGAAGGCGAAGATTGGGAGTTCCTCAAGATAGGTCAATGGAATAAAGAGTATTGATGTTTCATCTCAATTTGCTCCCCAAAATGGATATAGAGTACCTTTAAAGAGATCTCAGCAGAGGAAGAATTCCTCTAGACCAACACCTCAGATGAGTTATGGTATTGTTAGTTCAGCACCACCTAGGACTACTATTCCACCTTGTCCTGTATGTGGCAAGCTTCACAGATGAACTTATCACTTTGGGACAGGTGCATGCTACGGGTGTGGACAGCAGGGTCACTTGCTTAAGGATTATACAAAACCTTCTTTTGGAGCTAGACCTCAGAATTCTCAGGTTTCAGTCTAGATGGATAAGAGAGTTATTGGTCAGTAGTCTAATGTAGGCCAAGGTATCTTGGGTAGAGCTACAGAGGGAGACAGAAGTTCAAGTCAGACAGTTGGTCAAACTACAGTTGAGACACCTTCAGGTAGAGGTAGAGGGAGAGTATTTGCTTTGACACAGCAAGAGGCACAAACTTCTAACACCATGGTCACAGGTATTCTTCCGATACAAGCTTTGAATGCGAGAATGTTATTTGATTCAGGAGCTTCGCATTCTTTTGTTTTGCCTAGTTTTGCTAAGAAGTTGAATATGCCATGTGTATTGCTTGAGAATGTTTTGGTATTATCTACCCCTTTCGAGGAAGAGATAGAGGTTTAATACTTTGTGTAGTTAGCATAGATGGTAAGAGTTTAGAGTCAAATTTGATTGTGTTGCCGGTGCTTGAGTTTGATATGATGTTGGAAATGGATTGGTTGTCTAAGTTTTATACATCCAGAAATTATCATGAGAAGAAGTTAGTGTTTAGGCCACCATTGGGTGAGAAATTTGAGTTTCAAGGGGAAATGAATAAGATACCCTATAATGTGATATCCGCCTTTGGGGCGAGGAGATTGATGAGGAACGGTTACCAAGGATATTGGCATACATCCGTGATACTTGCAAGGAAGTGAAAGGCTTACAGCAGATTCCTGTTGTTAGTGAGTTTCCGAATGTATTTCCTAATGAGTTACCTGGGTTACCACCGGATAGAGAAATTGAGTTCGGTATTGAGTTGCTTCCTGGCACTAGTCCAATTTATATTCCTCCATACCGTATGGCACCAGTAGAGTTAAGAGAATTAAAGACTCAGTTGTAAGATATGCTTGACAAAGGATTCATTCGACCCAGCAGTTCTACTTGGGGTGCTCCTGTACTCTTTGTGAAAAAGAAAGCTGGATCTATGAGACTGTGTATCGATTATAGACAACTCAATAAGATCACCATTCAGAATAAGTATCCTTTGCCAAGGATAAATGATTTGTTTGACCAACTGCAGGGTGCTAGTCATTTCTCCAAAATAGACTTGAGGTTTGGTTATCATCAGTTGAGGATTCAGAATAAAGATGTCTAAGACTGCCTTCTGAACAAGATATGGTCACTATGAGTTTCTAGTGTTGCCTTTTGGATTGACTAATGCGCCAGCTGCTTTCATGGATCTCATGAATAGGATCTTCAAGCCATTTTTGAACAAGTTTGTCATAGTGTTTATAGATGACATTCTTGTGTATTCTCAGAGTGAGGAAGAGCATGAAGAACATCTTCAGATGGTATTGCAGATTTTGAGAGAGCATCGGTTATTTGCTAAGCTTTCAAAATGTGAGTTTTGGCTTAAGAATGTTTGTTTCCTTGGACATGTTGTGAGTAAGGATGGACTTAAGGTTGACCCAAGGAAAGTAGACGCCATTCTTAGTTGGCCTAGACCCACCAATGTTTCAGAAGTTAGGAGTTTCTTGGGTTTGGTAATCTACTATAGAAGGTTTATTCAGGATTTCTCCAAGATTGCAGTTCCTTTGACTAAGCTTACTCATAAGCTAGTAAAATTCCAATGGACAGATGCATGTGAATTGAGTTTCCTTTAGTTGAAGTCTTGTCTCACCAAGACACCTATTTTAGCTTTTCCATCTGTTGATGGAGGTTATGTGTTATATTATGATGCTTCGAGAGTAGGGCTTGGTTGTGTGCTTATGCAGCATGATAGGGTAATAGCTTATACTTCTAGACAGTTAAGAAAGCATGAGGTAAATTATCTGACTCATCATCTTGAGATGGTTGCAGTTGTCTTTACATTGAAGATATGGAAACATTATATGTATGGAGAGAAGTGTGAGATCTTTACAGATCATCAGAGCTTGAAGTATATTTTCCAACAGAAATACCTAAATCTTAGGCAAAGGAGATGGATGGAGTTACTTAAAGACTATGATTGTGAGATTTTGTACCATCCAAGAAAGGCAAATGTGGTAGCGGATGCTTTGACCAGGAAGTCTTTGGATAGCTGAGCCCATATTCAGGTGAGTAAGAGACCTTTGGTGAGTGAGGTGCGGAGTTTGCATGATGTGGGGATCAGTTTTGACTTGTCAAATGCAAGAGTGCTTATAGAAGGTTTCCAAGTCAAGCCAGTGCTTATTGTTCGGATCAGAGAGGCACAAGATACAGATCATCAGTTTGTGAAGCTGAAGAGAGATGTGTGAATAAAGAAAGCTCCAGGTTTTGCTATGATAGATGACATGTTGAGAATTGGCAGCAGAGTATGTGTTCCAACAATCGATGGTTTAAGAGATGTGATTCTTAAGGAAGCACATCATTCTAGCTATAGTGCTCATCCAGGTGCTACGAAGATGTACCGCGACATCAAAAGTTCTTATTAGTGGAGTGGGATGAAAAAGTTTGTGGCAAAGTTTGTGGCAAGATGTTTGACTTGTCAGCAAGTTAAATTTGAGCATCAGAAGCCTTTGGGTCTACTTCAACAGTTTCCATTGCCAGAGTGGAAGTGGAAAAAGATAACTATAGACTTTGTTGTAGGGTTGCCATGGACTTAAAGTGGGCATGACTCGATCTGGGTAATTGTGGATAGATTGACCAAGTCAGTTCACTTCTTGCCAGTCAAGATAACCTACATAGCTTCTCAGTATGCACAAACATATATTGATGATATAGTAAGACTCCATAGGATTCTATTTCTATTATCTCTTATAGAGGAGCTCAATTCACATCGAGGTTTTGGCAGAAGTTAGTCTTTGGGTACTTAAATTCATGTCAACACGGTATTTCACCCTCAGACAGATAGACAATCAGAGAGAACCATCCAAACTCTAGAAGACATGTTGAGAATGTGCATTCTAGATTTGGAGGTAATTAGGATAAGCATTTGCCTTTGATAGAGTTTGCCTACAATAATAGCTACCATTCTACCATCAAGATGGCTCCTTATGAGGCTTTGTATGGTAGAAAGTGAAGGTCTCCTTTGTGCTGGGATGAAGTGAAAGCGAAGCATGTTGAAGGGCTTGAATTGATTCAGTATACAATAGAAAAGTTTCCTATCATTAGAGAAAGATTGAAGACTGCTTTCAATAGGCAGAAGAGCTATGCCGATCCTAAGACATAAGATCTTCGTTTCATGATTGGTAACTTAGTGTTTATGAAAGTCTCACCTATGAAAGGAGTTCTAAAATTTGGTAAGAAAGGTAAGCTATCTTCGAGGTACATTGGGCCATTTGAGGTGTTGGATAAAGTTGGAGAAGTCACTTACAGATTAGCCTTGCCACCTCACTTAGATAATGTGCATCCAGTCTTTTATGTTTCCATGCTTCGAAAATATGTTGCAGATCCTTCCCATGTGTTGCAAGCTCAAGAGGTAGAATTCCAGTAAGACTTAACTTATGAAGAGGTTCCAGTAGTCATCATTGACAGGATGATCAAGAACTAAGGAACAAAAAGATAGCAATGGTTAAAATCTTATGGAAAAACCAAGTTATGAAAGAATGCACTTGGGAGAGTGAGTTGAACATGTAAGCTAAGTATCCCTACCTATTTCAAGTTTAAGGTAAAATTCTTTAAATTCGAGGATAAATTTTGTTAAGGGGAGAGAATGTAATACCTGAGATTTTTTTTGCTTGTATATATTATGAAATTCTTATATTAATGTATATAAGATTTGTTATAAAATGTTTATTTTAGAAATGAGATTTATTTGTTTTGATTTGAATTTCAGAATTTGCATTTGAATTTCAGATAATAAGGATAGATGAAATACAGATTGAATAAAATGAACAAAGGATGTGTATGCCAAGAATTAGAAGAAACAAGAATAAAAAGTGAATTTTTCACTTTGGTAGAGATTGAGACCCACCAAATCCATTTGATTTCCATATTTAACACATATTTTAAATTAAAATGAAAACTCATCATCCTCCATTATGTAGGTCGGCCATGACTTAGCATTTTAGCCAAAATATTATCTTTAATTTATGAGATAATTATGTTAAAATAATTATTAAGGTTGACATTTGTCAAATTTTAATAAAGTGAAATTATTTAATCTTTATCTATTTTTATTTAATTTATTTATTGATTTATTTAAGAATCAAAATTAATCATTGTTTTTCTATATAAAATCTTACTATTTAGTGAATTTTAAACCAAGTAAATTTATTAATTGTATTATATTAGTATTAATTAAATTGATACTTGTCAAAAATATAAAGAGTTAAAATTTTTCATCCTCATCTACTAATTGTAAAAGTAAGTTATTAATTAATTAAAAGTCAAAGGTGATCATTATTTTTACTATGCAAATTTTAACTATATGTTTTACTTTCAACCAAGCAAATTTTATTAGTTTATTATATTAGTAATAATTAAGTTATATAAAATCTTACTATTTGGTAAATTTTAAAATAAGTAAATTTATTAATTGTATTATATTAGTATTAATTAAATTGACATTTATCAGAAATATAAGGAGTTAAAATTTTTCATCCTTGTCTACTAATTGTAAAAATAAGTTACTAATTAATTAAAAATCAAAGGTGATCATTATTTTTACTATGCAAATTTTAGCTACATGTTTAACTTTAAACCAAACAAATTTTACTAGTTTATTATATTAGTAATAATTAAGTTTGATAAGTGTCAAATTACTAAGGAAATAAAAGGTTTTATTCTTATCTCATTCTTTACCATTTAATGACCTAAATTGAAAAAAAAAAAACCATAAAATAATTTTGCTTGGACAAAAGTGGCTGTCGGCCACTTCATGAATATACAAATATATATATATATATATATATATATATATATATATATATATAATTATATAATTTGTCATTTGTTGTTCATTTGATTAAAGCATATGTTAAATTAGATAATTTTCTCAAATTTTCTAGACTTTTCTTCAATTCTTTATTATTATTATTATTATTATTATTATTATAAAATCAGATTATATATATATATATATATATATATATATATATATATATATATGTATAAGTGTTAGAAATTTTGAAAACCCAACTCTTCTCCTAAGAAAAACCGTAGCCTTTTCCTCCATTTTCATTTCCATCTTTTCCTTATTTTAGCTAACAACCACTTTCTTTAACTTAGCCATGGTAGATTTTCTTTATAAGAGATTTAGTTAAATGGTAATAAAATTGATAGAAGTAATTTGGAAGTAAAGGAAGTGTAAAGGAAGTAAAGAAGAGCAAAGAGTGACAAAGGAAAGAACTTTGATAAGGTAAAAATCTTATTTTTTCAGTTATATGTAATTTGATTATATTTATAATTTAGATGATTTTTGAACTTAATAATATGAGATAGATATGTAACCATGTATAAATATGAGATTATAATTTAATATTGAAGTTTGTATGTTAAAAGTGTAATGGTCAAAATAAGAGTTGAAATGTAAATCTGGAAATTTGGATTCTGTGTGTAGGCAGTAGTTTGAGTTAGTAATTTTGTGGCCCTAATAACTGAATTAGCTTAAGTATAAAACATAAAAGTTGTAGGTTTATATATCTTTTAAATTTTGATAAAAGAGTTTTGCTAAATTCTAAGTGAATAAAGAAATATTGAACTATAAGTGCAACTGATCCGGACTAACAGATATGTAGGAAGTACTACTGAGTTTTGAGGATTTGAAAACCTTAAAGTCTGAATTAGGAAAAGTGGTAAGCATAAAAAAAAAATATTCATTTATTTATCATATAAGTTCCTGTAAAATGGTTTTTCATTTGGACATACACGGAATGAGTTATAGTGAAATAAGTAGAGTCTGCCCGATACAAGATTACGGAACAACATGTCTAAAATTGAAAATTCATCAATAATTATGTAGCATCCAGATTGACCTAAATTTTAGATATGTCATACATTTCTAATTTAAGTAGGAATAAGAATTGAAGTATTTGAATAAGTATAGGAAGAGGTATGGATTAAGGAACACAAGTTGCCAGTATATAATGTAACACAGAAGAACCTTAGTGATTTGGGAATTTTACTTAAATATAAGTGTAATTAATGTAATTTCATATTAGTTAATATCTAAATTAGAATTAATTGAATATGTAGATTCAAGAATGAGTAAAAGATAATGAAGAGTACCACGAGTGCTAAAGTAATGGACCGAAGAAAGAGGAAATGGAAAGTGTAACAGTAAAGTGTTCAGTGAGATGAGTTATTTATACATCATTATACATATTCCTTATCATAACATGATCCATTGCATTTAAATGAGCATTGTTCTTTGATGACTAAGTGTTTCTTTATTATAGCTAATAATGAACCAAGCCTAAAGTGATTCATTGCTACTGAACTATAATTGTATTGTTTACTGACCGTAAGTGATTCCAGTAAATATCTGATTTATTATTGAAAATTATTGTCAAAATGATTCTGGTAATGTTTTTAAACTACCATTGTATCCTTTGTATAACAAGTGTTCTATTGATGATATCCATAGTTTCCATCATTTCATATATGTGTTCTTGATAGAACTACTCGACCGATGGGGTAGTGGGGGAAATCCATCGGCATTGTGCATAATGGCCCTCTGGACAGGGTTAATTGTCCAGTACCTTAGCTGGGAGAGGATTTGTCCTAGTCGTGAGGTTTGACCCACCTTACATAAACAGTGAAATAGTGATGTGCTCCCTTAGTATGTCATTTTCACATATTCAACTGTGTTCCAAATGAAACAGTGTTTATTGATATTTTTTGTTCATTATTACTATTCATCTTATATTCTTCACTATTACCCCACCCATACATATATCATGATGTGTATATAACTCACTGAGTATTTTTATACTCACTTTATAGTGGTTTATAATTTTTACAGGAATGAGATAGAGAAGGTTGATTCCAAGTCAATTTCTTCTCCGACTTGGAACGTCAGGTACATCGGGATAGAATTTTATTCTCTAAAGGTTATAAGTGTCAACTCTTAGAATTTCACGGTACTGTGTATAATTAAGTAATTAAATACTATAATGTTGTATGAACAGTGAAATAACTGACATTTAAGTGACATTAAAAATGTAATGTGATTTGTTATTAAAGCTTAGTAGTGAATGATTGATAATAATAATAATAGTGAAGTGATAAACACAGTGATACTGAAAATGGTAAAATGAAATTTACATATTATAAAAAAGATTTAAAAGTGTCATATATGTCTATTGAATTATGGAGTTGAGAGTATAAGGATAATATTGAGAGTGCATTTTTATTACAGGTTGTGAAATTGTAAATATAATTTGAGAATAAAACTAAAATTATAAAAAAAAAAATCTGTTAAATTTTCGGTAATACTGGTTATTGGGTAATACTAGTTATTGTTAAATGGATTTAGATTATTAATAAATGATTTTGAATATAATTGATTATTCTAGATATTATTAATGCATTTTATGAATTTTTAATTACTTTAAGTCTATCTGTATCCTATAACCGTTATATCTCAAAAGTGAAACATGTAAGTAATGATTCAAGAAATGCCACAAATAAACCCGAAAAATTTGCATAAAACAATCTACGCTCTTATATATATAATCTAAGAATAATCCATTTGTCCTCATGGATACGCAAAAATACCAAAACAAACCCATTCGAAAAGAAAACTTATATGAAACAATTTAAACAAACTCGCAAAACCCATAGAGTAAGTAAACAGATTTGGGCTTTCATAAATCATTTTTTTAAGTAAAGCATTACTTAGTTTCTTCAAGTTTTTTCTCCTCTGATATTTCCTCTGTTTTGGGCTCTACTGCTGGCGTAGCTTCAATTACCTTCTTTGTTTCCACTTTTACGGGGGCATCAACAGCAACTGGGATTTCAGATTTTTCAAGCTCCGGTAACTTGGTTTCTGAAACCAAAACCTCCATATATTTTTCAGACACTAACTGTTCTTGTTTCACTGGCTCAATAGGTTTTTCAGTTGTTGACAATTCTTGTTTGGACGACTCTATAGGTTCAGTCTCTTGTTTAACTGGCTCAGTAGGTTTTCCAATTGACAATTCTTGTTCCAACGAGTCTTTAGGTTCAGTCTCTTGTTTCACTGGCTCAGTAGGTTTTTCAGTTGTTGAGAATTCTTGTTTCAATGACTCTTTAGGTTCAGTCTCTTGTTTCTCTGGCTCAGTAGGTTTTTCAGTTGTTGACAGTTCTTGTTTCAATAATTCTTTAGGTTTTTCAGTCTCTAATTGCTCTTGTTTACCTAGCTCTGCAGATTCTTGAGTTACTGATGGTTCTATTGTCACTGGCTCTGTAGGAGATGAAGTAACTGATCGTTCTTGAACAATTGGTTCTTTAGGTTTTTCAGTGTCTGATGATCCTTGTCTTGCTGGTTCTGCTGGAGCCTTCTCATTTTCTGTTGATTCCTTTCTTTCTTCATTCTGCAAAGGAAGTCGATTTAACTATGAGCAAATCCAGAAGGCCAAAGCAGATGAATTTTATAGAGGGTCAAAATTTAAATATTCAAATGTTCCTTGTAATAAATAAGAACATCAGACTATATATCTTGTCAAAATAATCTCAAATTATAATTATTATTTCCAGTTGATTAAAATATAGATTATTAGATTTCAAAATTTTGCAAAAAGGCAACCCATCAACAGTTCAACCTAAAATTAAAGATCAACTTCTACTTTCTTTTAAAGACAAATACCTTCCCCTATGCTTTACTTACGCTTTACTTACTCATCTTCAATTCCATTTGTTTTTGGATTATAATTTACTAAAGCAAGCAATAAGGATCCAACAGCAAGTGTCATCAGGAAAATCCAAATATTTTTGCTCATAAAACCTTCTTTTTTCTTTTCATCTATCCAATTTTGCTTTCTAAAATGCAGAAATTATAGAGACTATTACTATGAAGGAGATGTATTTGCACTAAATGTAAAAAATCTATTGCAGAGAAGGAAAAGCTCTTACTGTTAAAGAACTAACTCTCAATCTTGAATTATCATAATTTAGTCTTTCATCTTAAAAAAAGAAACTATCGTCTAACAAAGACTATAAATTCTACTGGTCTTGCAAAACCCTCTTCTTTAGAAACCAACAAACCAAGGTTACATAATTCATTATGACTATAAGAGCATTAAGATACATATATGTTTTGGTGGGGGCGCTAATGATCTAAGCAAAAACATCAACTTACTGAAAAAAAAAAAAAAAAAAAAAAAAAAAAAAAAAAAAAAAAAAAAAAAA
>CANXYC010140173.1:0-14861 GCA_948193065.1 Aleurites moluccanus
ACCGGAAAAGGTGCTCGGATGAGGCCTCATAGCGAGGCAAGCTAAAGTCTTTAGGAAATATTATATTTATTAGAATCTTTGAACATCAAGGCAAGCTAAATCCTTTAAGAAATGTTGAATTTCTCAAAGTCCTCGAATAGCAAGGCAAGCTAAAGCCTTTAAGAAGAATTAAATTTCTTAAGTCCTCTATCAATGAGGCATTCCACAAGGCCTCTATGCAAGATGTGATTTTCAGAAACTCCTATCAATGAGGCATATTATTTGAAGGTCTTTTAAGAAGAAATCTATAAGTTCACATATTGTAACATCGAAAACTGAGACCATTGAAAACCAAAAGACCACACTAGGAGTAACAATCATATATTGATCATTTATGACCCCCAGTTTTGACTCATCCTTTATATCGAGCTTGTCAGCTCACATATTTCTTCAGGTACCCAACTGCCTCTCCATTGAGCTCGTATTTCTCTTTAAGCACCTAGTTGGCCTACCATCAAGCTCATCAGCTTGCATCTCTCTTTAGGCACCTAGCTGCCTCGTCATTGAGCTCCTCAGCTTACCTCGTTGTTTGAGCTCCTTTGTTTGCCTCTCATTCCGAGCCTTTTAGCTCGTTTTTCTATCTAGCGTTAAGCCGCCTCTAGATCGAGTTCACTTGCTCATCTCTCTACTCAGTCATCCAAATGCTATTATATCGAGCTCATTGATTGCATACAATTTAGCTTTTTTATGAGTACTGTTAAAATGAGATTATATGTATACTCCCTAATCCTGTTATTTGATACTCTCATGTCGAACTAGGGAGTGGGGTCTATGATAAAGAATAAAAATGACTTCCAATAAAATGAGGACACTGTGCATAAGGGTCTCATTTTCCCTATAAATAGGTAAACGAAGATAAAAAAAAAAAAAGGGGTTTTAATTTCTCTTTAGGGACTTTGTCTCTCTCTCAAATCTATATTCCTACATATTTTTTCTCCAAAATGTCCATAGATTTAAAAATCAGTGTCCCTCGCCAAGATTGTCTCAAAAGTTTCTAATCCATTTCTTCTTTATTTTAAGTTACGAACCACACCCATAAAAATCATCACCTTCATTTCAGCTATGAAGGGATTTAGAACCTATCAAATTTTATCATTAAAAGTTTGTATTCCAGAAAATAAATTGATAAAACAAGCAAAAATTATTTTTATGGTCTTTGATAATTAATTTTTTTAAGACACAGAGATAATATAAATTTTTATGTCTCTATATTTGCTTTTATTTTATAAATAATTATATATTTATAAATATTTGTGTGTTATGTAATGGTAATGAAGAGAGTGATGTGCCTATGTGCAGGATGCTTGGCGGGTCATTGATGTCCAGCTTGTTATTGAAGGTTTAATATCGCTGTCTAATTGATTTTTTGGGATGATGCTTGTTGTGGATGTTGGTAAGTTGGTAAGTTGGAGCAGATTTGTGTGGTGATATGGTGTGTATGGAATCATAGGAACTCAGTCCTATGGAGGGGCAAGTTGATGTAACTGAAGTCTTTTAAAAATATGTTGATTCTAGATAAATACTAGATTAATAGACATCAAATTTCGTTAATTTAAAAAAAAATCAAAATTAAAAAACAACTTTCACATAAAAATGCTATTTTAATTCAATTTAAAAACTCCATCAACCTTAAGGTTTACATAATTATATATAGGAAATAACTTTTAGAAAATTTTAAAAATCTAATATGGTAATTTATTTTCAAAAAAAAAAATCACAAAATTTATATAAATAAAGAAATAAATCAAAACTAACTTAAATAGAAAAATAAATCAAAACTAATATAATATCTTAAATAACATTAAAAAAAAAAAACAAGCTTCCTATCAAAATTAAATAAGAAAAATAAAAAATATAAATATGGAAAAACACCAACTCTTATTGGTCTCCATCATTCTCTCTAGGGTAGAGAAAATTCGTCATTGAATTTACATCAACATTATCATCAAAAGAATCATTGGATAAAAGAATTTTATATTAAATACACATGACCGTAAAATACTCATAAAAAATATGAAATTTTTCAATTTTCCTTATGATTCCCATCTAATCTGTCCAATAACTTTCAATATAAAATTCAATTAAAATTTTTTTGATGAATTGATAATCAAATATAGTAGAAAGGTTAATAGAGAATGGATCTTCATAATAATTTTTTTTCTGTAAATTTGTATTGTGGTCTGTTGTAATTTCCCGATATTATTATGATTCTCCATAAATGATGATATTTTTTCATCAAGATAATCATCAAATACTTGAAATAAATCCCAATTGACAATTGACATTATTTCTAAGACATAGAGATTAAATATTTGATCTCTTAAAATATCATTTATTTGTTGGGTTAACTGTTTCATTATTTGTGTCATATGTTCCTCTATATGGTTCATGATACGTTTAATCATCTGAGTTATTGCATCACTGTAATAAACCTCCTCTATAGATGTAGTCTGACGTCCTCTCCTTGGTGGCATGGTTATCAAGGAACGAGCACAAGCTCTGATACCAACTGACGTAGTGAAAGCCTTCTAAGAATCTATTGATTTTAGATGAATACCAGACTAATAGGCATTAAAATTAGAAAAAATAATTTTCACACAAAAATGTTATTTTAATTTAATTCAAAAACTGCATCAACCCTAAGGTTTACATAATTATATATGTGAAATAACTTTCGGAAAATCCTAGGAGACTAATATGATAATTCATTCCCAAAAGAAAATAAATTACCAGATTTATATAAATAAAAAAATAAATCAAAAATAACTTAAATAGAGAAACAAATCAAAACTAATATTAACCTTAAATAGCATCTAAAAACAAATTTCCTACCAAAATTAAATAAGAAAAATACAAAATACAAATATTAAAAAATATCAACTACTGGTCTCCATCACAAGTGCAGCAAATCTCTGCTACTGTGGTAGCTGGTTTGGGGTTTCTACACGATTCAAAGGCTGCACAAGCTCGAAACCGATATCAGTTGGGGTGTTAGTTCAGGAATGTAGGATTTTGCTAGATCAAATATATAATGTAACTTTGCATTTTGTTAAGAGCCAACCTAATATGGTGGCTCATTCATTAGCTCGCTTACCATGTGCATTTGCTAGTTCTCAAATATGGGAAACTCCGAATTTGCATGTTCAGGAGCTTCTCAATCATGATGTTTTGAGCTTATAATAATTTATCTGTCATTTTCTTCAAAAAAAAAATTATACGTTTAAATAATTCTCATGATTTTTTTTGTTATTTTTATTTTTAATTTGACTTACTTTTTAGATTTCTCATATGTAATAAAATTTTATTATAAGTAAAAAAAAAAAATTATCAATCTCATTTAAATATTCAAATATATATTTTGCTCTCAAAATTGTCTAACTTTGAAGGAATTTATAGTTTATTTTAATTTAAGTTGCTTGAACTTAAATTAAAAATGAAATTTGAAAAGATTTTTTGAAGTTCTCGTTCCTTGAGGCATCTAAATAGTCATTCGGCAAAGCATCTAAGTCCTCCTTCAATGAGATAGGAAGACCACTAAATGAGGTGAATTTTTCAAAGTCCTTGAGCAATGTGGCAAGTTAAAGTCTTTAGGAAAGGTTGGATATCTCAAAGTCCTCAAGCAGCAAAGCAAATTAAAGCTTTTTGGAAAGGCTGGATTTCACAAATGGCTTGTATCCAACCTCAAAGTCCTCAAACAGTGAGACAACTTAAAGCTTTTAAAAAATGCTGAATTTCTCAAAGTCTTTGAGCAACAAGACAAGCTAAAGCCTTTAGAAAAGGCTAGATATCTCAAAATTCTCGAGCAGCAAGGCAAGCTAAAACCTTTAGGAAAGGCTAGATTTTTCAATGTCCTCGAACAATAAGGCAAGCCAAGTCTTTAGGAAATATTGGATTTCTCAAAATTCTTGAATATTGAGGCAAGCCAAAGTTTTTAGGAATGGCTGGATTTCTTAAAGTCTTTGAGCAGCGAGGCAAGATAAAACCTTTAGGAAAGGTTAGATTTTTCAAAGTCCTCAAACAATTAGGCAAGCTAAAACATTTAAGAAATACTGGATTTCCCAAAGTTCTCGAACAGCGAGGCAAATTAAAGTCTTTAAGAAGGGTTGGATTTCTTAAGTCTTCTATCAACATGGCATGCTATAAGACCTCTACACGAGATGTGATTTCCAGAAACTTCTATCAACGGATCATATTATTTAAAGGTCTTTTAAGAAGGAATCTATAAGTCTACGTATTGTAATGTCGAATACATGAGGCCATTGAAAACCATAAGACCACACCAAAATGTGACAATCATATAGTGATCATTTATGAGCTCCAGTTCTAATTCATCCTCTATATTGAGCTCGTCAACTCACATATCTCTTTTCAGACACCTACAGCTCGTTAGCTCGTATCTACAATGTTAGGTAAACACGGCGCTGCTACAATGTGTGTTGTGGTGAACAACACTGCAGAGGGCAACAGGTGCAACACCTATAAGAATCTTTGCTTCCCTCCATAAACAAACAAAAACAACAATAGGTTTCAATGGCAAACATTTGGTTCCTCAGTCTTCTCCTCCTTCTCCTTTCAACTCTATCTGCATCCACCGACAAACAAGTTTACATTATTCATATGAATCACAACTCCAAGCCTGACATATATTCCACTCACCATGAATGGTATCAATCTCTGATTACTTCCACCTCCGATTCACTTCTATACACCTACACCACCGTATTTCATGGTTTTGCCACGTACCTCCACCCTGAAGAAGCTAATCCCTTAAGAATCATCCGGACGTCCTTAATGTGTTTGAAGATAAAATCTATAAACTCCAAATCACTTGCACTCCAGGTTTTCTTGGTCTTGATTCCAATTTCGAAATAATTGATGACGGACGTGAGTCTCGACAAATTGAAAAAGCTTTCTCAAGATATTATTATCAGAATTTTAGATTACAGCATATGGCCGGAGTCAGAAAGCTTCAACGACAAAGGATTTCCAGAAATTCCAAAGATATGGAAAGGGAAATGCCAATCAACTCGCGATTTCAAGAAAACCTGCAACAGAAAATTAATTGGAGCTTATTACTTCGCAGAAGGATACAAGAAAGTAGCAAAAGCAAAAGGAGCAAAGGATATTCTGTCACGGCGGGATTACCATGGTCATGGAACGGATGCTGCTAGCACAGCTGCTGGATCTCCGGTGGCAAACGCAAGTGAGTTTGGTCTCGCTAAAGGCACAGCCCGTGGAATTGCAATTAACGCCCGTGTGCAAGTTATAAAGTTTGTTTCAATAATGAAGGTAACGACTGTCATGTAGCTGATATTATAGCCGGAATGGAAAGGGTTGTTGCTGATGGTGTTGATTTGATCTCAGTGTCTATCGGAATATCTTATTCGGATCCGACTCCATATTATGAAGACTTTATTGCCACTTCTTCATTTGGGGCAACACCGCTTGGAGTTTTTATTTCTTGTGCCGCTGGTAATGATGGACCTGAAAAATCCTCTCTATTAAATATGGCTCCATGGATTTTGACAGCTGGTGCCGGAAGTATAGATTTTTCGAGCTTAAGCTTTACTTGGTAATAAACAGGTGATCCCCGGTGCCTCTTTATAGAGGAAAAAGACTAGGAAGTAATCCAGTTGGATTGGTGTATATGTATCAGAAAGGAAAAATAGCAGTTTTTGTATGCCTGGTACTCTAAAACCAGAGCTGGTGCGAGGCAAAGTGGTGATTTGTGATGCAGGGCATATTAGTAATACAAAGAAAGGTATGGTGGTGCGTCAGGCCGGAGGGATTGGGATTATACTGGTGGATATGCCTGTGAAGGTGACGACGGTGGATCATGACTTGGTGCCATCGGTTGTGGTGGGGAAGAAAGTGGGTGATTTGATTAAGAAGTATGTGAGGAATATTCGTAATCCTACGGTTGTACTTGGATTTCGTGGGACTGTGGTGAATGTAAAGCCGTCGCCAATGGTGGCTGATTTCAGATCGAGAGGGCCAAATCGGGTGACACCGCAGATATTGAATCCGGATATTATAGCTCCGGGAGTTAATATCTTGGCTGCTTGGCCTACCGGTGTCAGTCTAACTGACTTGGAGAAGGATAATAGGATCACTAAGTTCAGAATTGCCTCGGGTAACTAAATTATTGTCTATGCTCTCTCCAAAATTTAGGAATTAAAGTGTTTTATAGTATAGGATGATAATTTTAAAACAGGTAGGGAAAAAATGTTTATGGATCGGATCTGTAATTGAAAATATTAAAATTTTCACCGATCAGCGAATAAGTCTATGATTGTGCTAATTATAAAGTTTTACGGTGATGTTTTGGTCAGGCACATCCATGGCATGCCCACATGCAACTGGAGTTGCTGCATTACTGAAAGAAGCACATCCAAATTGGAGTCCAAGTGCAATTAAATCAGCAATGATGACCATTGCCTACACTAGGGATAATATTGGCTCTATTATACGAGATTCTGCAACTGATGCATCATCAAATCCATAGGCTTATGGGTCAGGTTATATGGACCCAAGAAAAGCCTTCTTTGTTGCCCTTATTTATGATATCTCTCCGAAAGACTATGTAAAATTTATATGTTCATTAAATTATCCTTTTAAAGAAATTCAAGCATGGACCCATAACTCTCATATCATTTGTTCAACAAAATTTAGAGATGTCGATGATCTCAATTATCCATCATTCTCAGTCTTATTCGGAAAAAATAAGACGGTTGTTCAATATACTCGTGAATTGACAAATGTAGGTGCTTCTCAATCTACTTGTAACGTGCAAGTGGTTGCACCGTCTGCTGTGACAATAACTGTGAAACCGAGGATGTTGGTTTTCATAAAGGTAGGAGAAAAGCATAGTTATACTGCAACGTTTATGGCCAACAAAAATAGTAATCCACCTGCTGGAGCTGCATTTGGTTCAATTACTTGGACAAATGCCATACACATTGTCTCCAGCCCAGTTGCCTTTATGTGGTCATACACTGGTTTTCACAAGCTGTGACTCCAAAAAGAGAAGCAGAAATAAGAGAGTTTTGGTAGCATTTGTGGTTGTATGCTTGTAAAATTAAGTAATGGAATTATAAGATGCTTTAGTCAAAAGTCGGAGTGAAAATTTTTCTTTAGACAATACATTGAAAAAAAAAAAACAGAGTTTGGTATTTTAATATGGTTTACTCAGTTGTCCAGAAAAACATGTCAAGCCGAACCTGCACAAGGAAATGAAGCCAACACAAACAGTGAGCAGACTCATTTATGAACAATGCCGACAATAAAAACATATAGTACCGTCATTGAATCCATTGGTTATTGATTAAAAAAGAACAGGAAAGAACATGCATATTGGTTGCTACAGAGATTGAAAACATATTTATTCTGGTTCAAAATGAAAATACTGAAGAGCTGAATTGCAAGCTTGTCTACTGATTCAAAAGTAATGCCAATTCTCACCAAAAACTTGGAACTTGAATTTAATCAAGTTTGTGTCCTGAATTTGACTCTGAAAATTCACTAGGATTGAATAAGCAGAAAAAAGATGAAAGGGGAAAAAATTTCATAATTGATGCACTGATCTAGAGGTACGAAGGAGGAAAGGAAAAGTGACCAAAATTGACCACAACAATAATTCGCAAAAAAAATGTCATAGGCACAAAACAAAACAAAAAAAAAAGGTTGCAACCAAAGAAACAATCTATTAAACAGAACATAGTTATGAAAGTTGATTCTGCCAGAAACTGCATTAAAAGATTACAGAAACTACTACAATTATCATTGCAGGCCATAATGCTAAGGTAAGCACACATTTAGGAATTACCCCCTCAAAACAAAAATGGTCTGAATGAAGGTCTATGCTTCTTCTGCATCTTTGTCCTTCTTTTTCTTCTTCTTCTTCTTTTCACTTCTATCAGCCTCACCATTACTTTTGCCATCATCAATTGCTGCAGCCTCCTCGGACTCTTTATCTTTCTTCTTCTTCTTTTTCTTCTCGGACTTTTCTGCATCAGATAAACCAGCTTCACCTATATCATTCTGCTCCTTTTTCTTCACCTTCTCCATCTCTTTTTCCACTAAAGTTTCTGATTCACCACCTTCTTTACTCTTCTTTTTCTTCTTCTTTTTCTCTTTCTGCTCATCTTCACTTGCTTCAACTATTTCTGCCTTGACCTCCTTCACCTGGATTGTCTCTTCATTATCAACTGGTTCAAATTTAACTTTCTTAGCAGGAACTTGAACACCAGGAGTATCAGTGCTTTCATCCAGTTTGCGCTTGTGCCCCTCCCCATCTTCACCATCCTTGCTCTTCTTCTTCTTCTTCTTCTTCTTATTTTCCTTCTCCTCCACTTCCCCACTCTCTTTCTTCTCTGCAACAATCTCTTTTGCAGCCACAGATGGCTCATTTTCAGCTGCAAGGCTAGCAACAATAGAATCTCCTCCAGTGGGCAAAACCAAATTCCTCATCCATTCTGAAGGTGTATTTTGATTCGGCTTCCCATGCTTATCCAATCTCCCCTCTGAAATCAACTTCTTCTTCATTGAAGCCCTTGGTCCCAACCCCCACTTCCTTGGGTAAGTATCCCTATCCATCACAACTCTCTTAATCTTTGCCACAACACCATGATCACATGTAGCCATAACTGCGGTAGTCATCTCCGCAATGCCCAGAGCAATTGCCTCACCCTTGGTAGTCATTAGTACAACTTCCTCACCAACCTCAATATCATTCTCAAACCTCAACAATCCCGGAATCATCAGCTTTGCACCATAACAAATTGCATTGACAGCAGAATCTTTCACAACCAATCTCTTATAACTAGTCAAAAGTACTTCAAGAGGCGTAATCACCCTCCTCAAATAGCTCTCATCTCTATAATTATCATAAACCCACTGAGCATCAATCACATCGTGCATAGTCACCATATTATCTCTCTCCCCCAAAATCCCAGACCTCACTCTCCTTAACTCCTGCATATGCCCACCAACACCAAGAATCAATCCCAAATGCACACACATAGTCCTCACGTAAGTCCCAGCCTCGCAAGAAATCCAAAAAACAACCAAATGCCTATCTGAGTCATACTCCAACAACTTACTCTCATAAATAGTCCTAATCCTAAGCTGTCTTTTCACAGCAGAAATCAACGGTGGCCTTTGAAAAACCGCCCCAGTAAGAGTCTCAAGTGCTCTAGCTACTTTAGCAACATCAGGAACTTTATCATGCAATCTTGCTACACAAACATATTCTTTACCCGCACCTTGTTGAGATTTAACAAGGCGGGTGGCTCTATCAATACAAACAATCAAATTACCAGTAACTTTTGGGTCCAATGTGCCACTATGCCCTGTTTTGTCACACCTGAGAATCCGCTTGATCCAAGCAACCACCTCGTGTGAAGATGGGTTCGCAGGCTTATCAAGATTCATGACTCCATAACGGATGTACTCTGCTAAAGGACGCTTCAGAGGAGAGAAACCAGAAGGAAGAGGAGTGTAGTGGCCAGTACGAACATTGAGGCGGTCGTAGTTTTTCAATAGAATTGGCCACTGGGAAGTGTCGATTGACGGAGTGAAGCTCTGAGGCTTGATCATGAAGTCTCCGGCGGCGGCGGCGGCGTCAGTGTCCACTAATTGAGTATGTTCATCTACGGCTGGAGTGGAGGTGTTCTTTTTCTTGTGTTTTTTCTTCTCAGAACGGGAAAGCTCAACCTCAGACATGGTCTTGTTTGGGCTTTGAAGAGTAAAGTTTTGATCTTTTTTACGGTTTTTGTAGCTTTGGAGGAGGCGATCGGAGAAAAACGGGTTTAAAGCTGGAAATGAAAATTTATAGAGTTAGGGTTTTGGGGGGGTTTTTTTTAGGAAGAAGGGGGATAGAGAAAGGAAGATGGGCCTATTTGAGTCGGAGTAGGGTTTCATGGAAGAGGCATGCAAAAAGACCAAGTAACCAAAGTGTCTCAAAGTCCAATCCAATATTTTTTTACATATTGGTTTATATGTACTGAGCCCATTAGGGGTAATAAAATTAATACATGAAAAAAAAAATTAATTTTTTTTTTTTTTTACCATTAGCCATTGCTGTATATAAATAATATTTATATTATTGGACTGCTTGAATATAAGCTTGTGCTCTCATACAACAAACAAGCAGCTTTAACAAAAGCACACATGGACATAACCTTGTGCATAATTCATATTTACAGACCAGTCAAAAATAAATTGTAATAAAATAAATTCAATCCTCATGTACAGAATATTGTTTCATGAACAGCTAAATTTATAGGGAGATCAACACCAACAATGGTTAAAAGGGTGATCACTGATTATGATTTTAGGAAATAGCCAAAAAACACCATTCTATAACAAAAGAAAACTAGAACACTTGAACATTACATTAATCATTAAACAAAGCTTTCACTCATCATATGACAGAAAATGAGAAAAGCTTTCAACTACAACTACATTCTGGGTGAAATTAATTTGCATAACTATAATCATCATTAAGGAACCAAAGAAAAAGAAATCCTTGAACTAAAACTAATGATATCCCAGAAATATAATCCTATCTATAATAACTTCAATATTTTGTTAAACATGAATTACAGAAACTTTGAATACATAATTCTTTATAAGCTCAAAAACACAAACATCCCCTTTCTTCAGATTATTTTCACACACTTAATTACAGTTGGAATAAATAATATGCAAGAAAATTTAGTTTTATCAATAAAATTTAATTTAATTAATGATAAAATTCATGTGCTTGAAATAAATTTGAAAATAATATAATTTATTTAAATTCTATTGTTTGGACTAATTAAAAAGAAAAAAGAATGTAATCGCTCTCATTTTATTCTCATACAGAAAAAAGTCGTGTTTAATTTAAAAGATGATGTTTTGGATTTTTAACAGCAAAGTTTGTTAAATGAATTGAATTCTTGTAAAATTATTTTATTTTAATCAAGACCCGACCCTATTTAGGGTCTAAATGAAAATGGTCAAGCATCTAAGGTCACACGCTAAAGCTTGTAAGTTGTAAACATGTTGAATCCCCAATGGAATTAACCCCAACCCAATCATTTTCCTACTCGCAAATGCTTAAAACAACTGATGAAAACCAATCAATTGCAGTTTAAATAAATAAATAAAAGAAATGAAAAAAGATTAAAATATTATCAGATTTCATAAATCTAAAACATCAAGTCACATGGTAGGGGGTGGCAACTGCCAACAGACCAGATAACAAACATCTATAAAACAACTCAAATCCAAGTCCATATCCAGACATACAAAAAGAAGTTATCAGAGTTAAAAATCACAATTTCACATGAGAACTTATTGATCTAAATCACTATGGAGGAAATTATAATGCAGGACAGTCCAAGTTTTGATGTTCCACAGGTCATCCACCTGCACGATCGATCAATCAATCATCAGAAAAATATTGAGATAGATAGCAAGAGGTAGAGAGCTTTTGGATCATAATTAATCTGATGCACACGCTAAAATATAATCCCATCACAGTGAATAAAAAGGGTTGATTTAACTATTAATATTACCAGTCTCTAAAATAGCTCCCCAAGCCTCCACCGTGGCACGGCTTATTCTAGCAAGAGAATTTTGCTATGTTAACCATAACGAGATGATGCAAGCCTTTTATAAAATTCACATAAATTTTAGTGCATCGCATTACATGTAGGCCACCACATGACAATCCTATTTAATTAAGACGTAAAAAAAATTAATATTACATTGGTCCTCAGTTAGCATCAATTCATCATAAAAATGTTACATAGACTGAATTGCAACTCTACATAATGTTTTATGCTCACAAATTTATGTTGCATAAAAACACAAGCCAATCAGTTTATGGACAACATATAACCATATGCCCTGCAGGTGTCGACAGTATGGAATTGAAATTCCAACTTTTGCCCAATCAAATACAGACACTTTATGAAACAAGTACAGGTAATATGCTAATCCATCTACCAAATTTTTCCCCTCTATATCCAACTATGAAACACCATATTGTTCATGAAAATGAACTCTGGGCGGAACCTTAAGTCAAAATTGCATAGTATCATGGGCAAATTATGATTTACATGATCCATCAATAAACACAGAATATAATAGAAACAGAAACCTAAAATGTGTCCCTTCTAGGACCTCTGATTATAACATTGATTACAAAAAGTGAAGCATAGCATTAAAGAGCATAACTAGCTATTTTCCCCACTGTGGTCTAAATACAATTGAAAAGATATTATACACTTGCGAGTGCAAAAAAGATTCAACTAAACATGAGACCCCCCTCTCCTATATTCAATTCAAAACAAAACTCCGAAGCATACCCATGCAAACTACAAGAGGTTCATGAATTGAAACATTAAAGGAAACAATACAACTTCACATGAAGATATTAGATTAGGAATGAGGATCCAAGAAAAAGCAACAAGGAGATGTATGAAGAAGACCCATTTTAACAAAACTAAAATCCATACTAATGAAACCTTAATATTCACAAAAATACATAATTCCCAGAAAAACAGCAATCCAATCATAGCCAAATGATAAGTAACATGATCATATTACTAGGAAAGGAAAAGAAAAATACAGAAAATTTGAAAAAAAAAAATTATTTTGGGTGGGGGAGGGGGCTGCTCAACTAATAAAGGCAATCTCTTTCCCAATTTGAAGGAGTTACAGCTACTAGAACAAATGCAGGAGTAGCAAATACCAGAACAGCAAAGCATGCTCATTTCACCAAAACCAACTAACCAATTAGAAACATCAATTCTACTCCAATCCTAACGTGAATTCGATATTAACCCATTTCAAAGAAGCTCTTATTAACAAAACCACTAAAAAGAACAATAGTGATTAAAATATAGAGCATCTATGAAGAAAATATCCAAATCACAGAGTAAAAAAAATTATAGTTTGATACAAATGGAAAAACAAGGATCCAGTTGATAACTATCTCCAATATCCAATACAAACCAAAAACCTACTATAAAAACCGCACAATCTACCGGATTTTAAGTACCAAACAAAAACAGATCTACCCCAATAAATTCAAACTAATATTTACAAAACAGAAAGTTATGGATAGTCGCAAATCCACTAACCTGAAAAGGCGCAAATTAACAGTGGTGGGTTGCAATCAGTGAGAGTGAGAAGGCGAAGAGGCGTGGTGGGTAGATGAAGGAGCATAAAGCTTATTGTAGACTTGTTCTCCAACAAGGTAGATGCCGAAGGCGATAATACCGATACCGAGTCCAGGAGTTGCGTGGCGGAACTGATTGGTGAGCATCGGATGTTTCCTCCACTCATCCCTCCTCTTAAAGAACTCCCCTGTTGTTCCCAATGGTTTCCCCATTTCTGCCAAAAACACAGTCTCGGTGTATCTGTGTTTGCTTCTCGCAAACCTGAGCTTCTGTGCTTTTTTTTTTTCTTGTTTAGACTCTGTAGAGAAGTAGAGAAATGGGCTAAAAGCCTCTTATGATTACTTAAATTAGGAGTATTTATAAAATTTAACATTGCAAGCCTTAAACAATCATAAAGGGTTGTTTTGAAGTGTTTTTTTTTTTTTTTTTTTTTTTTATTTCTACTTATTTTATACTAAATTATTCTTTTAAAAATAATATTTAAATAAAAAAATAAATATTAATATTTATTTTTAATTATTATTAAGCATATTAACAACTAACAGCTAATAATAAATTTGTCAAATATTTATAACAATCAGTTATTAAATAACAGTTACCTACTATCACTCATCAATTAAAAATTATCAACAACAACTAACTGCAACAACTAAAATATATAAGATCTAAATTACTCTCTCTAGGATCTTAAGCAACTTAAAAGTCATGTTATATATGATAGTTTTTATAATAATCAATAACTTGGTTAGAATTTTGTATTTTGATAGTTAACAATCTTTAGGCTTAAAATCGGCAAGGATTTGATAGTTAACAAACTCTAAGCTTAAAATTGTAAGGATTCTTATTTAAAATCATATCATATCATGTTTTCTAAATGCACTTTTATTTTATTTTCATTGGTAAATAAGATTAAAAATAAATCTATAAAAATTAATATAAATAAACGTAAAATTCAAATTTTTCTTTTTTCATGAACAAACATAAAACCCAAAAATAAGAAATCCATGACAAAATCAATATAAATAAACATGAAACTCAAAATCAATAACGAAAAAAAAAAAAACCTTTAAAATCAAGAAATTAAAAAAAAAAATACTTGTGATGCCCTTTTAGCTATCTCCAATACGAAATATTAAATTTACTGTTGACGATGAGTTGGTAAGGAGCAATTATAGGAATCTAATATTCTGTTATCAATTTAGTTTGATTTGTTTGTAAAGATTTTAGCCTAGATTAGTGTAATCAATTTCTTTTTAGAATTAACTCTTTGTACAGGTTATATATTGGCCTTCTCTGTTGTATCCAAAGGAAGGAAAAAAAATAAAAGAGATATATTACTTTCTTCTTGACATCATGGTATCAGAGTAGAGATCCTAAGAACCATAAGATTTCTGAAAGAAAAAAATGGAAACACCATTCACTAGGGAGGAAAAAGGCAAAGGGGAGAATTCATTCTTCGCAGACTTTACAGCAAAGATGATACAACTATTGAACCAGAATCAAACCCAGAACCAGATCTCAAGTCATGAATCGGCTACACAAATTGGAATCAAGTTAGATGGTACCAATTATGCTCTGTGGTCCCAAATTATAGAGATGTATATCTCAGGCAAAGACAAATTGGGATACATAAATGGGGATCTTCCACAA